>OVBJ01000258.1:0-70198 GCA_900406535.1 Noccaea bulbosa
AAAAAAAAAAAAAAAAAAAAAAAAAAAAAAAAAAAAAAAAAAAAAACCGAATTAGGATATGATAGAATAATATTAAGAGGAATGATAGTTCTTGGGCGATTTTATGTTTTTTTAAAAAATGGTTACTTACTTTACTAGTGTGATTGCAATGGGGGGATCAGTACGTAATATGGAGCCAATTATATTTCAAAAATCGGAATAGCCAATTTTCAAATTCGAAGGCTTTATTGCTCCCATTACGAAATCTGGTCCGTTAAAAAGAGGAGAAAAAGCACAAAAGGAAAGAGGATTTTTATTCAACGGTTCCGATCATGCCACGTCAACAAAAATCGTGAGTCCGGATCGTAACGGACCTTCCTCCCGCTCCCTCTTCAAATTTTTGATTTCACATCCGTTACCTTTAGGAATTCCCAAACACTTATAACCCTAATTTCGCTCTCTCCAGCTTTGATCATTTCTTCTCCAACTCCACAACTTTTTTTTCTCGGCGCTAATCTTTGATCTAGGTAGGTACGATTTCTAGCTTTTCTCATGTAAAAGATCTTGAAAATTTTCTCGCGGAAGAAAACAGAGAAAAATTTCTGTATTTGCTTCGGAACGCACGCGATGTTTATGAATATTTTGGTTTTTCTCAAATCGAGGATTGGGTTTTACGAAACAATTTACAGTTGAAGTTGCTAGTACGGAACAGATGTTGCGGTTTCATCGGGAAATTTTGTCTGCAGAGGTTTCGAGAGGAGGATTGATTTAGCGTGTTCAATCACCATGATGCGGAATTCGACGGAGCAGTTTTCGCGAATCGAGACGACATGTGGATTGTTGCTTCGCCAATTGCAGGTCTTTCTTTAAAGGACATTCAAATCTTCCATGCCAAAATTAGCTTAAATTACCATTTCTGATATCAGGAAATATGGAATGAAATGGGAGAGAGTGAGGATGAAAAGGATGCTGCTTTGGCTGATATTGAGAAGGAGTGTCTCTCTGTTTATAAGCGGAAAGTCGACGAGGCTACTAGGTGTAAAGCGAATTTGCTGAAAGAAATCGCTATGGGAAGAGCGGAAATTGCAGCCATTGGATCTTCTATGGGCGGACAAGAAATTCATGTATTGATAAACTTTTGTTCCTTCTCTGTGAGTAATGATGGAACATAATGATGATAACTTGATCCCTCTGTTTGTGTTTTCTGTTTCAGTCTAACAGTAGAGTGGGAGAAAACTTGAAGGAGGAGCTTGAGAACGTTAACGTGCACTTAGAGGGACTGCAGAAAAAGAAATCTGAGAGAGTGAATCGGTTTAAGGAAGTGATTGACCAGTTACTGAAGCTGTCATTTCAACTTGGAAACCCAACGGATTATCTGAAGAAGTTTGCTGCAGAAGAGACTGATCTTTCGCTCCAGAAGTTGGAGGAATTGCGTAGGCAATTGGCTGAGCTCCAGAATGAAAAGGTTGGCTTTTAAACATTTTTATCTTACACTGCTAAGTATATGCAATATTCTCTGCATTCACATTGTGTACTCTCTTCTCAATCTGTAGAGTAAAAGATTGGAAGAGGTGGAACGTTTGCTGGAAACATTGAACTCGTTGTGCTCTGTGCTTGGTGAAGATTTCAAGGACATGATAAGAGGGATACACTCATCTCTGGGTGATTCCAACACCAGAGATGTGAGCAGAAGTACACTTGATAAGTTGGATATGATGATTGGGAATTTACGAGAGGTCAAGTTACAGCGAATGCAGAAGGTTAGATAGAATTCTGAGTTTGGGAATGTTTATGCGTGCTTGCGGTTTTGAATCTTATCACTTGTTTTGTTTCCAGGTTCAAGATCTTGCAGTCTACTTGTTGGAGCTTTGGAATCTTCTGGACACGCCTGCGGAAGAGCAAAACTTGTTTCACAATGTCACTTGTAGCATCGCTTTTTCTGAGTCTGAAATCACTGAGGCCAACATACTCTCTCTTGCCAACATCCAACGCGTGAGTGCACAGTATAAAACCTTGCTGCGTTCTGTCCCTCTATTGTTAGGGACCATCTTTTTGATAATGTGGTGTGTTTGTTTGTTTCACAGGTTGAGGATGAAGTCATTAGGCTTAGCAAGCTCAAAACAACTAAGATCAAAGAGGTGATACTCAGAAAGAAGCTCGAGCTTGAGGAAATATCAAGGAAGATGCGCATGGCCCCCCAAGTTCTTAAATCAGAAAACTTTTCAGTCGAAGCTATAGAATCTGGTATGCCACGATTAGAAAAAGCTTATTTTTTCAGTGCTGAAAATTCGATCACTATTATGGTCGTTAATAAGCATCAAGGATCCTGAACAGTTGCACTCATCTTTTAGGCATCAAGGATCCTGAACAGTTGCTAGACCAAATTGATACCGAGATTGCGAAGGTCAAAGAGGAAGCTTCAAGCAGGAAAGAGATTCTAGAGAAGGTGGAGAAATGGATGTCAGCATGTGAAGAAGAGTCTTGGCTCGAAGAATACAATCGGGTAAGACATTTTAATCTCAAGCTCTTTCTCTGTTCCAACTCTTTTTTCTTTTTCTAAACATTATTTTATTCTCAGGATGATAATAGGTACAATGCGGGAAGAGGTGCTCATCTTACATTAAAACGTGCGGAAAAAGCTCGTATACTTGTCAATAAACTTCCTGGTAACATTCTTTTTTCTCAAGATTGTATTACAGAACCAACAACTTTGATTACAAACTCCATTGCTTTCTGGTGCTATTGTTTCACAGGGATGGTGGAGGCTTTGACCGCTAAAGTCACTGCTTGGGAGGATGAAAGAGGAAATGCATTCTTATATGATGGTGTAAGTGTCTTCACTGAATAATGACTCTGTTCTACTTGCTTATCAAATCAACATCTTTACACAAACGCACGTTCCCTCTAAAATTGTACAGGTTCGAGTTTTATCCATGCTTGAGCAGTACAAGACTTTATGGGAAGAGAAAGAGTCTGAGAAACAGAAGCAAAGAGTAAGGGAAACTAGTTTCACAATTAACCAATATTTAAGCATTTGAGCCAAAAAAAAACAAAACTTTATTGGCAGCTTGACATTGTTGCTTTCATAACAGGATCTGAAGAAACTCCATGGACAACTCATAACAGAACAAGAAGCCCTATACGGGTCAAAACCAAGCCCAAGTAAAAGCGGAAAGAAACCACTGAGAGCTCCAGTAACTGCAGCCATGAACAGAAAACTCTCCCTTGGTGGTGCCATGCTTCAAAGCTCGAAGCCTGAGAAGGCTACGCTCAACAGCAAAAAGACTAATTACTACGACCAGAACGCTACTGGTAGGAGAGATTCCGCTCTTCCAACTCTTTCAGGTACATTATAACAACACAAGAGTCTGGCTTACAGAGACAAAAAGAGAGAGAGATTTATGCTAGATAAGTTGTGTTTATGTAGGAAGGAGAAACTCAGAGCTTCCTGGTCGTCTCAGAGCAAAGAACATTTCGGCTGCAGGCAAAGCTGTGGCGAGCAAAGGGAGATCTCCAATGCTTAGGAAGCCTCTTTCACCGGTTACTTCCAACATCTTGAATTCCCCTGAAGATCACAAGGATGCTTACACAACAAAGTCGTCTTCTTTAGAGGAGAGAATCTTGTCACCTAAAACCAACGAAGATAACAGAAAAATGGTGGTTCCGATCAATGTACCTGAAACTCCGGCAAGTTCAGTCGCTATGACGGAGGCAACAACGCCGTTCACTCCATCGTTCCCGGCGGTGGAGAAAAGAATGGATGAAGAAAATGCTGTTGAGTACTCGTTTGAAGAGGTTAGGGCCGGTTTCTGCTAAACCGTGAAAACCCCGGTTTCCTCGCTTTAGAAAGCTATCAAATGGATCCGGTTGACTGCTTCAAATCAGATGGTTAATTGGTATAAAACGCTTGCGTTCACTACATTGTGATTGTCAACAATCTTTTGGTTTTCCCTAAGAATTAATAGTTGCTTACAAGGCAATTACTACATAATTTGGTCTAAATCTTATAATTTGGTCCAAATCTTCNCTGTTGAGTACTCGTTTGAAGAGGTTAGGGCCGGTTTCTGCTAAACCGTGAAAACCCCGGTTTCCTCGCTTTAGAAAGCTATCAAATAAGCTATCAAATGGATCCGGTAAAAAGAAAACAAAACCTAATTCCAAAATGGAAGTACCAAACTTTAATTTTGATAATTTGTTTTTCAAGAAAACTTTAGATAGAATTGTCAACACTTGAGATAACATTTTTTTACCAATCACAGCGTAGTGGGGTAGAAATGCGATCCAAATTTTGTTGTTTCTTTTTTTTTTTTTGTCGACAAATGACGGTAATTTATCTGGATATATGTTTCGTGATTTTAAATTTTTGTTAAATTTTAGTATTTCTTTGGATGACAGCACTATTTATTACTCTAATTTTGTGTTCATTTGTTAACAACTTAATGCAGCACTACTCAGAGGTAGTTTTCAAAACTAAAATAATTGGACCGAAAAATTACAAGGCCCCCAAACAAAATCGAACCAAGAAAGTTTTATAAAAAAAAACAAGCAGAAGTTTGGTTATCTTATTTACCGTTTTAATCACGAACGCATTATGTAGTAATTATGTAGGCAATTACTACATAATTTGGTCTAAATCTTATAATTTGGTCCAAATCTTCAAATCTTGTAAGCTGCTTACAAGTACCATAGATGGAGTAGATTAAACCTAAACAAAGCAAATGCAATCATCAGCTACAACAACAAGTACAAACGTTCTTGGTCTTCTCGGGATCAGAAACATTTCCGGTGAACCACAGATGGTCCAGTCTCGTCATAGTCTGCTTTAGTAACATGCTGATTCTGCGGAAACACTACTTTGGCAAGTATAGCTCCTCCTATCCAAGCCGAATACAATCCCAAATTCTCCGGCATATACTCCGGCGGTTTCACCAGCGTTGGCCTAATCGCAGATGTGCACAAGTTTGCTTCTTTCTGAAATCTGCTTTCGAATCCTGCCAATAACCATTGCACCAAACCTTTCAGCTTCCAACCCCAAGCATAACAATCAACACATACAATTGTACTAAGTTAATAATATCTTTACCTGTCATGGAGGTTGTACCACCACAAAGCACAGTGTTCTCCAAGAGTTGCCGGTGGTTCTCAGATGAGACAGTGGAGATTATCCGGACAAGCTGCTCAACGATTCCGTGCTCCTCCAATCCCAATATTGATGGCTGGAACAGAGCTTCACCAACAGAGTATCTCTCTCGCCCAATATTTATCACCTAATAAGACCATGGTTTGTTATACTTATACAAGGCAATTCGAGTTGTACAATCTTAAATTTGTAGTGTCACAACACAAACCTGGCCATCAGGAAGTGTATGCTGCTCGATTTCACAGTTTTGGGTTTTGGCATAAGCAATCTCGTCCTCGGCACAGTTTGCATACTGCTCCTTGAGTTTTTCAACATCAGCCATGCTGAGATTGATCGACGGGTTGGATTTTCCAAGCTCTTGCGCAAGTAGTTTTGTTAGTTCGATTCCACCGAGCTCAAACCTTTTTGAGGCAATGTGCTGTACAGCACCTTCAAGCACTGGAGCAATATCTGATTGCACCGGAAAAGAGTTGCAATTAACAATTGTGAGACTGACAAATCACAAAGTTAGAAACATCAGCGTAACAACATCCTCATCATACTCAACTACAACAACAAGGATTCGCTTTTCTACTGCAACTTACATGACACAATAATTACTTAAGCAAAACGATTCAGAGCATGGAGAATGGTCTATTAAGGGATAATACAACTCAATCTCGAGAATCTCTTAGTCTTTTGATAGCAAACACATAAAAGTGGAGAAAATGAGAAAGTAAAGAGACACACAGAGTAAGATCAAACTGTATAGCAAAGAAGAGCCAAGCTAATATACCTATCTTCCCATGACCGATATCAACAGTGCAACCGGAGATCCGTCCAACAGCATAAAGGGATAACACTGCTTGCTCTGATGCATAAAATCCAGAGACATTGAAAGTCTCAAACATCAATTGCACCAACTGCTCCCTAATAGCCTGCTCCAAAACAAACATTCGCAGTAACATATCAGGTCTAAACTTTTAAAGAACAGGACTTTGCTACTTAAAATGAGGTACTATAAGAACAAAATGGGTCCTTTTAATCATCCAATGGAACAAGATTATGGAAATGAAGAGAGACGCCAAAAGAAATCTAATTTATACGGACCTTGGGAGTACATAATGGATCTGTGAAGAGTATATTGCCTTCGTTTCCTTCTTCCCATCCAAGACCAGTGTAGACAACGTATCGCAACAGATCCTCCATAGCGTCCCAGTCTTTAATTAGCCCTCTTTCAATAGGATCAAGAGTGACATCCTCAAACACAGTGGTGGTTGGGGTATCAGCTGAAGAAGACCCATCATCAACCATTCGTTTCATTTGAGATGGGATTATCATTGCGGGAGACTGGTCAGGAATCGCTGCCCCTGCTTTCAGGAGCTTCGAGCCAGCATCAACAACCAGTGCTTCCATCTTTTATAAACTCCTCAAAAACCCTAAATTCCACAATTTCCACAAATGCCAAGATTAGTAGTAGCACCTAGCCAGGGAAAATCAAGAAGAGAAAATGAGAGGAAGAACTAGAGTGAAGAGAAAGAAGTGATTTTTCGAGGAACCCACCTTCAAATTAACTAACTAAGATTCAGTAGAACAACATCAGACTTCTCACAGGACCATCCAAATTAGGGTTTGTAAAGTCACAACGAGCAACTAGATCTCGACTATTCTAAGGGTAAAGTTTCTACTACAAGAGAAAGGGAACGATTATCACTATCAGTGGTGGTCTAATAGGGAAATGGAAGAACTTACTACGAGCGTGAGAGAGAGAGAGAGAGAGCGATCGAAGAAGAGCAAACGGTGTAAGAAAGTTCTTCTAAATTCTCAGGAATTTAAAGCCCAATAAAGGCCCAGTTATATCCCGTAATGTTATTTTCAGCCCGTTCAATCCCAGCTATAAACGACATCGTTTAGTCTCCGTCTCCTTTTTCTTGTTTACAAAGCCAAGCCAAACAAGATCCGAAGAAATTCTCAACATTGAAAACACAAGCTCTTCTTCTGCGCAATTCCATCCTTCTAAACCTCAGAGCTAAGTGTTTTTTTTGCTTCTCTTTCAAAGCTACCATGACGAAGCAGCATGCGAACTGGTCTCCTTACGATAACAATGGAGGGTACGGATCATCTGACTCTAATTCGAGACCCCGAGTTTCTTCACCATGTGCCTTCTTTTTCTGATTTACTATTTCAGCGTCTGTATTAATCGGTGTGCTTTTGATCCAGAACATGTGTGGCCATCGCTGGATCGGATTACTGCGTTATCGCCGCCGATACTCGGATGTCTACCGGTTACAGTATTCTCAGTCGCGATTACTCAAAAATCCATAAACTGTGAGTACCTTCTTTGCTCTGTCAAAATCCTCACTTTCAATCGTTCGGAACACTAATTCAGTGCTGGAAATAGCTCAATTTCAGGCTTATTAGGGTTTTTGTTCCTTTTCTCTGGTTTTTTTCTGCAATCGATAGTTCGTAGATCTGGATGAAACCAATTGTGTCTCTCTAGGTCGAGAATCAGGTTATTTTGGCTGGAAGGAAATAGATTTTCTGTCATTTCCTAATCATTACATATAAAGATGATACTTGTGATCTTTGAGTACCTGCTATCACTAGTAATAACACTTTGTAATTAGATTGATCATTCTTTTGAGTTTTGTAATCCGGCTCAACGCCTAGCTTATTTGTGTTCTTAAAAGGGTTTACTTACAATGTGTTGTAGTCTTTATTAAAGAGTGTTGATAGAATTCTGATTCTTTATAATAAATGTTGTAACTTGTAAGAGGGTTCTTAAATTGTTGTTGTATTCTATAATCCTTCAGAGCAGACAAGGCTGTGCTGTCTTCCTCCGGATTTCAAGCTGATGTGAAAGCATTGCAGAAGGTTCTCAAATCCAGACACTTGGTGAGCTTTCCTTCCGTCCTTTGAAATCAAATTTGTTTCTTCCCTTGCATATATCAGATCTCCTTGAAAAGATAAAAGACTTGTGTAAAAGAGTGTTTTCTATGTGTTTCGTGTCCCGCAGATCTACCAGCATCAGCACAACAAGCAGATGAGCTGTCCAGCAATGGCTCAGCTTCTCTCGAACACGCTTTACTTCAAGCGGTTTTTCCCTTACTACGCCTTTAATGTTCTTGGAGGGCTTGACGAAGAAGGTACAAATAAAATGCTCTCTCTTTTTTCCCAGGCTTGCCATTTTACTTTGACTCTATAGCAGGAGGTAAATGGTGTGATCCTTCTTCTTGAAAATGTTCAGGAAAGGGGTGTGTCTTCACTTATGATGCTGTTGGTTCTTACGAGAAGGTGGGATACAGTGCTCAAGGTTCTGGTTCTACACTCATCATGCCTTTCCTTGACAACCAGCTCAAGTCTCCGAGCCCTCTTCTGCTACCTAAACAGGTTTGTTGATTTCTACCTAAGCACAGAATGAATCATTTTTAAGTTGCTGATTATTTGCCTTCCGTCTCTGTAGGATTCTATCACACCCCTTTCAGAATCTGAAGCAGTTGACTTGGTCAAAACTGTTTTCGCATCTGCCACTGAGAGGGATATCTACACTGTAAGCTTTGACTATCAACATTGCACTAATCCTTCATCTTCTTGATTGTTTATTTCTCTGACTAATGCTTTTGTGCATTTGTTTGCTTGCTGTAATAGGGAGACAAGCTCGAGATTATGATTCTGAAGGCCGATGGTATTAAGACGGAAGTCATGGAGCTGAGGAAAGACTAAGCTACTTTTCGAGCGTATTGAGTGTTTGGAGCACACCTTTTTCTTATTCTCATCTCAACATTAGGCACCCTCTGTTATCTTGAACTGCGTTGTGGATTTAATGTTTTGCAGTGAACCATGACTCGTGCATGTTTGAAGTTTCTGCGAAACTGTTTCCTTTATGTATGATTCTCAAATCCTTCAGTTAAAACACTCTTTATTTCATTTATGACAATGTTTTTACATAAGGAATTTGCATGAATAGCGCATCTTGCACATTTTAACAGACTATTAGTAGAATCCACCAACTCTTTTTAATCATAATCAGAAGCTATTCTCCGATTCCCATCCCTTCTTCTCTAGCTCTTGTCGTAATGCCTCCACCATAGACAAAAAGAAAAGAAAAAGAAAAAAGAAAGCAGATTTTAACCATTAGTCAGTTGGATTAACAACAGAGTCCCCTTTGAAACTCTACGTTTCATATTTAACCATACAAGTTACTACCTTTATTCGCTTTCTGTTGACATCAAAGTCGAAGTTCCCTTTACGAGATGCAGATCGATACTCCACTGTGGAGTTTTTACCGGGAGCAAATAAGAATTCAACATCATCTACCAACTGTCAAAGACAAAAACCACAAAAGACCGAAGGGTTTTTCTCAAAAGTATGTAACTGACAATTGTGGTGATTGAGACTTGAGAGAGACAGTAGAAAGCTTGCTTGCTTACCCCTAAGATTGGACTTTCATATTCTACATGAACGTAGTCATCCTTCTTCTCCACAATCCGAGGAGTGAATTTGTCCGGTTTCGTCGACTTAATCTGCATGTAAAGATTTTCAAATATCTTGAGATTGTAGTTGATGCTAAAAGGTTCATACCACATTAAGAAGCTCTTTCATTGCAACTTCTCTGTTCACAGGCGTTTTCCTTCCACCATTATAGTTCCTAACCCACGAGGGAAAAAGAAATGGTTTTTTATGATGATCAAATCTTTCAAAGCAAGAGGGCAAACTGTGAACACAAAGAAAGCTGTTGATTTACCATGGAGGAGCATAATGCACTCGATCGCTGATACTCTCCGAAGTGGATATACAGTTGTTTGTAGCAGGACAGAGAGCCAATCTCTCGTTCTTCTGTACGCCGAGATAATCTGGTTTCTTCCCACTGAACCAATCACAATCACAGACATTTCATCATCATCTTCGTTGTTATTGTTACCATCACCACTCACCAGTCACCACACATAAGGCGTCAATTTCCGTTGAAGAAAACGTACCTGAGCTGGAAAATGGCTCCGATCATAGCTAGTTCGCTGCTCCTAAGAATTATCTCTCTTCCAATTTCATAACAAGAAAAAAAAAAAAAATAAGGATTACAATTAGATACCTGGTTCCATCGAGAACAAGAGATACAGAAAGAGAGAGTACCTTCGACCAATTAGCTTGGGATGTTTGTCATCTGACGCGTCTGGAATCGAGGCGATAATACGACGAGCATCAGGACAAGCATATTTCCGGCATTTATGGTGATTCATGCGATACAAGCAAGTGGTCGGTGACGCCATGGAAGCCATCTTCAGAAGCTTGGAGTCCTCTTTACTCCTTCAAGTGTGAATTAAAGAAGAGAGTATTGTTTGGGCAATTGGAAGATGTCTTGAGCCTTGTTACGAGGCTTTATTGTTTGATGACCCAACGGGCCAATTATTTACTCTCTCTCTTGGCCCAATAAAGCAATAAAAACAGCACGCAGTCTTCTAAAACGTCACGTTGTCTGAAAGTGTTCATTGCTATACCAGTTGCATTTGTTTATTAATAACATATTGAGCACTAAAATCAATTAGCCCGTCTAGCTCAGTTGGCAAACAGAGCTACCAATATACTTAATAAAAATACAAAAACAATTAGCCTATACGAGTACATCGATCAAACATCGTTAACAACATAACATACAAAAGAAACACACATTACCCATCGTAATCATTAGATTTACCAACACATACGTGATACGTACCAATAATGCATCTTATCCCTAGTAACGGTTCTGGATCGAGAAACTTTGTTTGATGAGAAATTCGACTAATTCGTGTAAAACGCTTGCTTTTAGTACTTGTACTTCTGTTTGCATTGCAAATCGTTTGTGATTGTTAACAATCTTTTGGTTTTCCCCTAAAAATAAATAGTTGTATAGAAGACGATTAAGACTCAGCGTATTGTTTGATGACCCAACGGGCCAATTATTTACTTGCTCTCTTGGCCCAATAAAGCAATAAAAACAGCACGCAGTCTTCTAAAACGTCGTCACGTTGTCTGAAAGTGTTCCTAGCTATACCAGCTGCATTTGTTTATTAATAACATGTTGAGAACTTACATCAATTGGCCCGTCTAGCTCAGTTGGTAGAGCGCAAGGCTCTTAACCTTGTGGTCGTGGGTTCGAGCCCCACGGTGGGCGACCTTTTTTGTTTTGTCTTTTCCCATAATTACTCCTCTTTATTCTTTTTCGTTTTTAGTTTAGTTCTAGTTTAGGGAAAAATACTCTTTTTCTTTTGATATTATCTGTTTAAGGAAATATCGTTTTTGACTTTTCATCTGTCGGGAAAGATGAGCGAAATAACAACAATCTGAAGTCTGAACGGTAATTAATGTACATGTAATTACAATTTTGGATCCAGGAAGACTGATTGACTCGAAAGTCATAAAACTACAAATCTTAATTTGGTCTGAAATTTCTTGTTAGCTCCAAAAGCGGAAAAACAAATCCAAGAAGCAAGAAAAAGTCTCATTCTTCAAGCTTCCCAATCCAATTCCTCCTTCTCATGGGGTCTAAATCTGCTCATTACCACTCTCATCTTCTTCCTTAAACCCCTTTGATTTTTCGTCCCAGATTAACAGAAAAAACCCTAGAAAAGCTCAAGACATCTTCCAATTCCCCAAAAAAACAAGTCACCTGGAGATTTAGAAAAAGGGTTTTTTTCTCTTGTGTTTTTTTTCTTAAATCTGTAATCGATCGTGATTGCTTTGACTATGCATAGATCTGGTACTGCAATGGCGTGGAACGTATTTAAATTCTGCACGGCCTTACGAGGTCTGGGATCGATCATGATCCTTTTGGTCCTCGGCGTTGTCGGTGTTACCTATTACGCCGTCGTTTTGACTAATTACGGACCGGCACTCTCTCAAGGCGGGCTTGATTCTCTTGCTGCTCTCACTATCCTTATCCTCTTCCATTTACTCGTAAGTAAAATCTTTCCGAAATCATAAGATTCTTGTTAGGAAGTTTTGGTTAAAGCTTCGTTCTTTTTAGTCATTTCGGTCAACAAAGTTTGTTGCTTTTAGTTTTAGATGTGAAGGGTTTGTGAAAGTTTAGTGCTTTTTGATTTGGTTGCAGCTGGGGATGCTTTTGTGGAGCTATTTCTCAGTTGTGTTTACTGATCCTGGTGTTGTGCCTGCTAATTGGAGACCAGCTATTGACGAAGAAAGAGGCGAATCTGATCCGTTGAACAGTTTGGACTTTGTTGGTTTACAGTCAGATTCTTCAAACCAAAGAATTCGGTTCTGTAGAAAGTGTAATCAACCAAAACCTTCCCGTTGTCATCATTGTTCCGTTTGTAAGTCTTTAACCTTCTTTTCAGATTCTCTGCTGTTCACCACCATATGTATATACAAAGTCTTGAACTTGAATCGATCCCAGGTGGAAGGTGTGTGTTGAAGATGGATCACCATTGCGTCTGGGTTGTAAATTGTGTAGGAGCACTGAATTACAAGTATTTTCTTCTCTTCTTGGTAAGTTTGTTGGTTTTGCAACTATTGTTGTTATAGGATCTTCCTTCATCTTGTTCCTGCACGGTACTCATGTGTCACAGCTATTGTGTTTTACAGTTCTACACATTTCTAGAGACGACTCTCGTGACTTTGGTTCTTATGCCACACTTCATAGCGTTCTTTAGCGATGAAGAAATACCTGGAACACCAGGCACTCTTGCTACTACTTTTCTTGCATTTGGTATGTTTCCAACTTTCCTTATTATTATGTATACGATTATTCATCTATTGATTAATAATCTCACTTACTTTGATTATGACGACAGTTTTGAATTTGGCATTTGCTTTGAGCGTGATGGGTTTCTTGATTATGCACATTTCGTTGGTGGCTGGCAATACCACAACTATAGAGGTAATAATTCCCATGGCCAAAGCTCAAAGCTTTTTTACGCATAGAGTCTTTAGAATTTGAAGCTTCCCCATAGCTATAGCTTTCAGCCTTCTCTTTGCATAAATGGAAACTTGTGTCTGTAGATATTCTTGGTGCATTCCCATGGCTAAAGCTCTGAGCTTTCTTTGCTTAAACCGGTCTTGTTAAATCTGTCTTTGTGTGTTGAATTGTGAGCAGGCGTACGAGAAGAAAACCAGTACGAAATGGCGGTATGACCTCGGTAGAAAGAAAAACTTCGAACAGGTTAGCTAGTTAGTTCAAGTCATTTGGCTTCATTTCTTCTTCCATCTGAATATATTGCTTCAAAGTTATAGCTATGGCTTTTATCGTCTATTAGGTGTTTGGAATGGATAAGAGATACTGGTTCATACCAGGATACACAGAAGAAGATCTCAGGCGAATGCCGGAGCTGCAAGGACTTGAATACCCTTCGAAACCCGACTTCGATTCCCAGTAATTATCAAGAAGAAGATGGACTCTGATCATCATCATCATCATCATCATCACCCCATGTAAAACAACAATACGTAGAAGACACAGAGAGAGACAGCCTGGAAATGACATTTGAAGGAGAAATCTTATCGACTAACTTAAAGGCTGATGATGACATCACTTCTGGCAATGTAGTGTCCCAGGGAGGCCAAAATCGTCATTAAAATTATGGGTTTTTAGTGGAGGAGGTTTACAATTTCAATATAGCTTTGTTGGCTTTACACATATTGTATGTTCATCTTCTTGAATAGTTCTTCTTTATATATACGATCTTATTACAAATCTAGAAACAAGTGATTTGCCCTAAATCCTCCTACCCTTTTGTTTATCTTCTTAGGAATATGTCAGCCAAAACCTAAACTAATCCCCAAGAATTATTATAGCCACTCTACTTAACACAAGCAAATTCAATGTAACTAATTTGAAGTCGATTACACAATATTGTGGCTTTGTTATGCTAATACAGCGTAACCCCTTTTGAGAAAGCATTAGCCAAAACCAGTATGCAATAAAAGAAATCACATAATATTCAATATCCAAAATGAAACTCAAATACCAACATCCTTTTGTCACAATCTCAAAGTATATATTAAAAAAAAAACAAATACGAAAAATAGTTCTCGAAATTTAGACCCTTAAAAAAAACCTCATATTAATGAGGAAAAAAGGGACTAAATGGTTTATTACAAGCAAGCAACGGAAAATAGATTCGGAACCATATGTCATCATCAGAAGCATTGGATACGAAAATCTTGGTCGCCTTGAAGTTCCTTGAGCTTGTCCACGGCTGATTTCACCTCCAACTTCTCCACTGGAGATAACGAGGATGTCCTGATCATCATCTTCTTCGTCACCGTCTTTTGTGTCACGAAATGCGAAGCCAACGCAAATTCTTCTTCACTTGAACCGCTGAAGTTGTACATCCAAACGGTTTCAACGCGGAAATCTGCATTAGGGAATGGTTTTTCATCCTCCGACAACAATTTTTGTGCTTCACCTTCTTCTCGGGGAGGATTGGTGTTGAACTAAAAAAAAAAAAAAATGCAAAATATAGATGCACATATGAGTGACCGAGAGAAAAATAATTGATAAAATTTAAAGCATGACATATGAATTGAATGGTACCTTGAAGAAGATCTCCAGCTCTTTCATTGCTTCAGTGGACCACATAAGCAATACCTCCTTCAGTATCTCCACTTCTTTCGGATTAGTTAAATCCACACTCACAGATAAAGATCCATGACGCGGTCTCTTTTCACAAAACACGTCGTCGTCCACCGATAAATAATCATGCGGTGATCTCTTACCAGAGCTCACCATAAGCTCATGCCAAATGCCTTTATTCTCCTAAGAGTCATATATACATCAAAACATGTCAAACTATGTATGAGTCAAATTACCAAAATGCAATATATATATATATATATCTTGTTATTGTACCTGAGCGAGATCGGTAATGTCGTAGCTTAAGTGAGGAAGACGCTTACGCAAATCGCCAGCAACCCAGTAATGTCTGTTAAACCAGACTCTGGGGTAGTACAAGATGAAGTTCTCTCTCCAACATTCGGTAAATCTGATGTCAAGAACATCTAGAGAAGTTGCATACACTTCGATCCTTTTAATATTACCATTGGAAGTCACTTGCAAGAACTTCAAATTTTTGTTCTTGATCTTCAACACATCACTGGGGAATATGCTAAAGACACCCAATACAATCACCTCGAGGGAGGGGCAAAGTTCCATAACAGTGTTAAGGACACTAGTCTGCCGGATGAAGATGTTTGACAGCTTGAGGGTCTTAAGGTTCCAGCAATTGGTGAAGGCACCTTCACTTCGTAGGTAGTATCCGGAAAGTGACAGTGAAGTGAGGCTATGATGGTAAACTACTTCCGGAAGTTCCTCGACAAAAAGATCCTTAGAGGTACGTCCCACGTGGCTTACAAGTGTGAGAGCTTTGGTGTGTTTCACGCTAGTCATTGTGTGGATCAAACTTTGGAGAGTAACATCTTGAGTCTGGCTTATGTAGTGATGGATAATGGCGCTCTCTAGGTGGCCACAGTGCTGCTCCATAATCTTCAGAACACAAGATGCAAATTAGAAATTTGAAACAAAAAAAAACAAAAAAAAAAAAAATTGTTTGAATGCGAACCTACGGCAGATCTACAAAAAGATTCTCCATAATCTTCAGGACACATGCATGCAATAGACGTTATCAATCAAAACCTAAGGCTCTTTAGTCCAATCAAATATCAAAAGTTACATATCTATTCAAATGAAAGCCACACAAATCCCATGTAATTAACTTTGTATGCGGAGTAATTAAACGCAACACAATCACTTCTTTCTACATCCTCAATCACTACGAGTTTATTACATTCAATAATTCACAGTTTTTTACTCACTTTCAAATCCACTGATCATAATTTTCCCACAAATAAAATATTTCTGGCTCCAAATACCATTATCTATTATATATCTAAAAAAAGTAAAAAAAAAAAAAAAACCATTATCTAATAAATTATATAAAACTAAAACTAATAATATAGTTAAGCGGTATATATACTTTTTCTCGTATATTATTACATCATAGATTTGATTTCACAATTATGTGGATAACATTTCGTTTACTACAAATCTAAAGGTATTATCATCTATCCAAACATCAGTTTATTGGCCGATCCATTTGTATATTTTGTTGTACACAACATCTTCATAGAGAGAGAAAAATAAGGAAAAAGTAACGAACCTTGATCACTGAATCAGCCAAATGAACAGAATCGGGGGTGGGTTTCGGGAGCTTTCTCATGTTTAGGGCAATATGAGGCCTCCACTTCCACAAATCAACCCATCGTGCCGATAAGACACTTGTTCTTATGGCCTCGTCAGTTGACAATCTCAAAAGGTTATTTTCCAAATTGTTTGGAAGCTTGCTTATACGGTCTTTGTCTTCCATCACATCTTCTACCCTCTTGCTTCTTTCAGGTGATGACGATGGTGATGAACCTGCGTTCATGGTTGTTGGGAGTGAATAGAGTTGACGTTGAGATGGAGAAATACATTTATATGAAAATGAAGGCTGATATGAAGGAATTTATACTTCTTTGTTTCTGGTTGTCCTTCAATTTTTTTTATTTTTATTTAAAAGCAATTTCCCTTTTTGACATATAAAATTATATAGAAATAATAAATGTTTCTTCTCTGTAAAAGAAGCAAAGTACATTGTATACATATCTCTCTTGTTTTAATGTGCAATATAAATAAATAAATTTATGTGGTTCTGATTATTGTTAGACATACGGACGAGGAATTATAATTGGGTCTGAGATGTATGACATTTTAAAAACGTACAAGTTTTGTATTTTTCCTTTTTGGGATAATCCTATAAGAGTATGTTTTGCAATTTAACTAATAATCAATTTTATAGTTTGACAGATATTTCAAAAAAGGGGAGCGTTACGAAGTTCTTCAAAAAGTAAATCACAGAACAAAATACTAATTAATCCTAGTCATTGTTCATGCATCATATACAATACAACACAGCCTGTGTTACACAGGTCAATATTCATTAACCTTGTCTAATTAAAAAGGAACTTAAAAATCTTCATCATTTATCAACGCTTGAACAAACGCTCCTCGCCAGATCGAGGATCGATGTGTTTTATCCAACGGCTAGAAAGCTTCTTCAAATCACCACCACCACTGACTGACTCCAACGTGTGCGATATCTAATCCTCCCAGCAGGTAAAAACACCAATCTCACGACACGTGTAACACCGTGCCATTTAAATCCGGGGATACATTGCGTGGCGTTTTTGCACACTAATACGGCCCTCATTTTGCTCTTGCTCGCGGCGTTTCGATTCTATCACCATGAAGTCCACGCCGGAGAGATTATCATCATCATCATCATCATTCATCAGCATCCCATGCATGTAAAATAACAATACGTATAGAAAACAGAGAGTCCCTGGAAATGACATTTGAAAGAGAAATGTAGTATTCTTGAAGACTGATGATGATTTTTTACTTCTGGAAATGTAGTGTCTTCCCACGGAGACCAATATCGTCATTAAATTATTGGTTTCTAGTGGAGGAGGTTTTCAATGTCAATATACCTTTTCGTATAGTTACGATTTTATGACAAATGCAGAAACAAGTGATTTGCCCTAAATTCTCCTGCTCTTTTATTGCAAATAGCTTTGTATTCTTACGAATGTAGGTGGACCTTTAGATGTCAGCAACAAGTTCATATCCATTTTCAATACTAATTTTTGTTGAACAATTGTTTTTATCTTTCAATGGAAATTTTCACGTCAGAACATAAACACAAACATAGTCCCGTTTAAATTTTCATATAGCGAAACCTTTTACTAACTAAAATAACAAGGCAATAAAAGAAATCAGATAATATTCAATATCCAAAGTTCAACTCAGATACCAACATTCTTTCTGTCGCATTTTCAAATATTAAAACACATAAAACAAGTACGAAAAATAGTTCTCGGAATTTAGACCCATAAATTCCTCTGTTTATTACTACCAATGGATATAATTAGATACGCCAAAGTTCAATCAGAAGCATTCGATGCTAATACCTTCGTTGCCTTTAGAAAGTTCATCCAACTTGGCCACACTTGATTCTGCTTCTAACTTCTCCATTGGAGGCAACGACGATGTCTTGATCATCAACTTTTGCGTCACTGTCTTTTGAGTCACAAAATGGGAAGCGAATGCAATTTCTTCTTTCCTCGAACCCCTGAAGTTATACATCCAAACGTTTTCAACCCGGAAAGAAGAATTAGGGAACGGTGTTGCATCCTCCGACAACAATTTATGTGCGTCACCTTCTTCGCTAGGAGCATTAGTGTTGTTCTAAAAAGGCAAAATATATATGCACATATGAGTGATCGAGAGAAAAAATCATCAAAATTTGAACCAAATAATTGATAAAATTGAAAGCATGACATATGAATGGTACCTTGAACACGATCTCCAGCTCTTTCATTGCTTCAGTGGACCACATAAGCAATACTTCCTTCAGTATCTCCACTTCTTTCGGATTAGTTAAATCCACCCTCACCGATAAAGATCCATGACGTCTCTTATCACCAAAATCGCTGACCATAAGCTCATGCCAAATGCCTTTTTCCTCCTAAGATTCATATACATCAAAGATGTTGAACTATATATATATATATATATATATATGTCAGATTATAATGTAAATATCCAAAATGCAACTGCTTGTTATTGTACCTGAGCGAGATCTGATATGTCGTAGCTCAAGTGAGGTTGAGGAATACCGGCAGGAACCCAATAGTTTCTGTTAAACCGGACGTTGGGGGCAGCCAAGATGAAGTTCTCTCTCTCACAGGTGATAAATCTGATGTCGAGAACAGCTAGAGAAGTTGCATACACTTCGATCCTATCAATCCCATGACAGGAAATCACTTGCAAGAACTTCAAATTCTTGTTCTCGATCTTCAAAACGCCACGTCGGAATAGGCCATCGATATCCAATACAATCACCTCGAGGGATGGGCAAACATCGAAAACACTGCTAAGGATACTACCCCGAACGACGACGGTTTTTAACAGCTTGAGGGTCTTAAGGTTCCGGCAATTGGTGAAGGCACGTCTACTCATTACATGGAACCCGGAAAGTGACAGTGAAGTGAGACTATGATGGGAAAATGCATCCGGACTCGCGTGGAGAAAAATATCTTCACAACCACGTCTCGCGCAGTTTACAAGTGCGAGAGCTTTGGTGTGTTTCACACGAGTCATTGTGTGGATCAAACTTTCGAGACTCCCACCTTGAGAGTGGCATGCGTAATGGTGGATGGTGCAGCTCTCTAGGTGGCCACAGTGCTTCTCGATAACCTTCAGAACAAAAAGTGATTCGATATTAGAAAAAAAAAACATAAACTGTGTGAACCATATATGTATATATCCAAATATTTATTCAACCGAAAGCCACAACACAAATACTAAGTAAACGCAAACACATCACTACTTTCTACATTCTCAATCACGGTCTTCTACTCATTTTCAAATCCATAGAACATAATTTCCGTGTAACAAAATTTTTAAGGAGTGTAACATAGGAGAATTGATAATAGAAAACAAAAAGAGAATAATACATAAATTAAAATCAACGAACCTTGGTCAATGAATCAGCCAAATTTACAGAAGCACGGGTGGTTTTCAGGAGCTTTCTCATGTCTAGAGCGAGATGAGGACTCCACTTCCACAAATCCACCCATCGTGTCGATAAGACACTTGTTCTTATCGCCTCTTCAGTTGACACTTTCGAAAGAATCATTTCCAAAAGTTCGTCTGGGAGTTTGCTGATCCAATCTTGGTCATCGATCGGATATTTGACCCTCTTGCCTCTTGCATAAGGTGGTGAGTTTGCCTCCATGGTTGCTGGATCGAAGAGGATGAGAGAATCTAAAGTGAGAGACAAGAGAATGGACTTGACGTTGAGAAGGGATAAGTTATATATAAAAATGGAGGCTAGCTGTTCGTTTGTTTATGAAAAGGTATGAAGAAATCTTTATTTCTTTGTTTTTTTATCTTTATTTGGACTATTTAATTTTCGTACCGTTTGACCTTAAAATTTTTTATTTTTATTTTAGATGCATTTCCTTTTCTGACATATAGAAATAGATTTGTTTCTTTGTGAATAAATAAATATATGTGGTTCTGATTACTATTAGACGTTTTAAAACGTACAACTTTTGTATTTCCCCTTTTTGTGATAACCCTAGTCATATCGTTGTCATTATTCGTTAACCTTGTTTGATTAAAAGGAACTAAAAAATCTTCTCCTTTTGTGGTCTTAATTAACGCTTGAACAAATGCTCCTCGCCAGATCGAGGATCGATGAGTTTAATCCGAAGCATCTTCAAATCACCACCACCACCACTGGCTCCCACGTGTGCGATATCTAACCCTCTCCCAACAGGTAAAAACACCGATCTCACGACACGTGTGCCTCGTCTCAGAACACCGTGCCATTTAAATGCGGGGATAGATTTCTGCGTGGCGTTTTTGCACACTAATACGGCACCCATTTTGCTCGTGTTCGCTAATCCCAACGCCTTAACGAACTCGTGGCGTTTCGAGTCGACCACCATGAAGTCAACGCCGGAGAGTCTCTCCACAACGTCCTCCGCCGATTCTCCGATCAAAACCTCCGTCGCTTCACTCGTAACGGCTCCTCTCATCACCGTCTCGTACTCGAACCTCGATTCTTCGTCAGGAACTATGCATACGTGTCTTCCGCACGTGTGGATGGCCGCAACGGCGAGACCGACGCTGGTGGCGATCGGATCTCCACGTGTCCAAGTCTCAACAGTCAGCCTCGTGTTCCATCCCGCCGCCGTTGCCGATAAATACTCCGCAACACTGGATTCTTTGTAGCTTTTACACTTCACGCAGCACATATATATGTAAAAAAAAACAAGATCAAGATTCAATATATACATCAAGAACGTCTAAACACAAATCACGTATATAAAAAGATCGTTCCAAACAAAAACAAAAAGAGCGTGATCATGATAACTATCGAATTCTAATTCATACACAAATTTAATAATTTTTGTTGAGGATAATAATCTAGAAACTGAAGATGATAAAAGAAATATATATGCACCGTTTTGGAGTATTCTTACAGTTCTGACGGTGTGGATGTAAGCGTCAGAGGCTGTTTCCGGCGACCAGACGAGCTTCATGATCGTACGTATTTTGTTTTATTCTCTATCTCTCTGTCTATCTCTTTCGATGAAACTTTAAAAGTGTTTTCTTTAGGGACAAGAAACGTTTATATATATGTAAAGGGAAGCTGAGGAAGGTGATGACAAGACGGTTAGGCAGTTAGGTTAATAAATGGGTGAGGTTTGGCTTTTAAGGATGGACTTAGCGTTGACATTTGTTTAACCCAATCATCACGTGTCCTTCATCTCTTTTTTTTCTCTTCCATTTATTACTTCAACTTTGTTGTAAATAGCCCTTTAACTTAAACAAGACGCCTTATTTCTGTAGTCCTAGGGTTTAGATTCTATAGAGTGCAAAAGAATATTAAATGTTGTTGATTCGATTTTTTCCAAGACTAAATAGTCGTTTGTGATTTTATATATGTTGAAGACCTGAAGTTGAACCACTGCCTATCACAATTTTGTGCCTAGATACATTGTCATGATTCATGAATATTGTATATAAACTGATGCTGTTTTTTTTTTGCTTAAGAATCCGGTTGTACTTGCTTCAACTCGGTTATATATTGAACAAAATCAAGTAAATGTTATACAAGAAAAATAAGTTTTTAGTTCTCAACAAATGCTCTCTTTGTATTTTACCACAAATAAGGTTAATGATCACACAAAAATCATCAGAATATTTGGATGTCATTGTCATGCATCCAATTTTCACCAAGAAAAAACAATAATAACACATAAGTTTCTCATCTATAACGAAGCTTTATGTTCTCCTTTGATTATATATAAACTCTTTACAAGTACCACCATTTGGTCTAGTTCTATCTCAACCAACTCTCAAGAGGTAAAAGAGGCGTCGTTTACTTGTGCACAAAAAAAAAAAGCGTCGTTTACTTAAATGAGCCTATCTTAAGGGTTTATACATGGGCCTCAAATGCCTACGCTATCTTTTTAATGGGCCTATATAGAACAAGGCCTGTGAGGGCTTTTGGAATTACAAATGAAATGTGTGACACGACCTTAAGAGACTATATATAACAAAAAGAGGATCTAGGGTTTTGGATAGAGATTAAAAAGGAGGACCTTAGCCGCAGCCGGAGCTAACCGAGGAAGAACAATCTCAGAGAGAACAAACTCCGTTCACCGTCGTCGTCATGGGTCGTCTTCACAGTAAAGGGTTCGTCGGATTAGTTCTTACTTCTGTTCGATTGAGTATTGTTTGAAAACTGGTTCGCTTACATTCATCGTCTTCTGTTTTGTGTTCTGTAGAAAGGGTATCTCAGCCTCTGCATTGCCGTATAAGAGGTCACCCCCGAGCTGGCTCAAGACAACCTCCCAGGATGTAAGATTCGTTGCTAAAATCTAGGTTTCCGTTTTGCTTCCATTTTTCGATTTGTTTGAAATGTGATTCTGCTACTTGTCGCTAGTGTAAGCAAATGCATAGTCCTAGTCTGGGATAAGAACTTTAGAAGATTGGAATCATCTATATTGAGTATCTCTATTTAGGAGTAGAAATGTCATTTTGAAGAACTATGTTTATGAGTCATGGACTAGTGTGAAAGTTATGAGCTCGATGTGTTAGCTATCTGAGATGTAACTAATACTTGTGTTTGTTTGCTCTTATACTGCTTTGAGAGGAATGTGTTTTGATGTGATTCGTCGTGACGTTTGATTTGATGCGTAATAGGTTGATGAGTCCATTTGCAAGTTTGCAAAGAAGGGTTTGACTCCATCGCAGATTGGTGTCATTCTTCGCGACTCTCACGGAATCCCACAGGTGAAGAGTGTTACCGGAAACAAGATTTTGAGAATTTTGAAAGCTCATGGTAACTCTTCAATCCCTCTAGAGTCTTCTTTTTTTTTTTTTTTTTTTGGGNTGTGTGTGTGAGTAAGTTAAAATTTGAGGTAGCTAAAAGTTTTATTTGTTAATTTTTCTGAAGGTCTTGCTCCTGAGATCCCAGAGGATCTTTATCACTTGATCAAGAAAGCAGTTGCTATCCGCAAGCATCTTGAGAGGAACAGGAAAGACAAGGATTCCAAATTCAGGTTGATTCTTGTAGAGAGCAGAATCCACCGTCTTGCTCGTTACTACAAGAAGACCAAGAAGCTCCCTCCCGTCTGGAAGTAGTAAGTAGTTTCTTACGCATTTCAGTTATCATCTTATTTTTGGATTTTGGTCTCATTTCTTGCTGTTGTTTCTTTTGCAGCGAGTCTACTACTGCAAGCACTCTTGTGGCTTAAGGAAGCGTAGAGTTGGTCAAAGTCCTTCGTGAACAACCATTTCATTAAGTTGTATGACTATGGACACATTGATATTTTTGTTTTCGTAATGAGATATTGAAAATTTAGAGAGAAGCACTTTTGTTTTCAGATTAATTGATCTTTTGATTTCTCTTTTGCTCGCCTGTCTTGTGATCGAAATAAGCAAATACATATATGCCTTTTCTATGTTTATATATATTATATGATATATTATATGATCTATATAATTGTTTATTATATGACCATTACGAATATGATTGTTACTGAAATACAGCGATATCATATCATATGTATGGAAACTATAAGATCAAAAACTAAGTAAATTAAAAGAAAACAATAAGCAAATTGAAAGCAAAAAAAAAAAAGAACTATAAAATCACTATAAGATTAATTATATATGAAAGTAAAGAGAAATGTAATTTTTTTTAGAAATGGGATGATTGGTCTCATCAATCTTCCTAAATGTTTAGCTCAAACTTGGTCTTGTTTAGTTCACAATGACGATGGAGCTAGTCTTGGTGCATATAAATTGGAAAGTTGATGTATAAAAAGGAAAATCGGTAAAGCATAAAACTGAGTTGAATTAGGGCTTCTCCCTTTCTATCTTTGTTTTTGCGGTGTTGACATTTAAAACCAATCGACAGTGTTTCACATGGACATCATCAGTCAGTTGTTAGATGAATTGCTCATCCGAATACTGTCGCTTGTCACGACAAAACATGCCCTGGCCACAAGCTGTTTGTCGAAAACTCGAGTACGGTGATAGCATTCACAGTGATGGTAAGTTGGTAGCTATGCGACCTTCACGCAGTTTGTTTATTGGTCTTTGATGTCGAACAAGGCACCGGTTCTAGAAAGCTCGCATCTCAAGCTAGGTCCCAAGTGTCAAGCCGTAGATATTGGAATATGAATTGACACTGCAATTGCTCACCGTGTGCGTGCCCTTACAGTTGATATCCTTTCTTCTGAGAAAGCGCCCATCAGTTTGCCGAGTAGCGTGTGTACATGTCAAACACTAGAAACCTTGAATCTCTTGAACTGCGTTCGTTTGGATGTTCCTTATTTTGTTCGTCTCCCGTGTCTGAAACTTCTGAACCTTAAGGATCAATGTGGACTTCACAGACAAGGGGTCTCTTCAAAGGCTTTTATCCGGTTGTCCTAGACTTGAATTTCTTGCTGTGAAACAAGATAAGCTGGATGTGGCTCTTGTGGTGCCTTCTCTACGGGTATTGAAGGTGACCAATGAGGGATCAGACCAAAAGTGTAGCGGGTTTGTGATAAATGCTCCTTCTCTCGTGGACCTTTGCATTGATGATGATGTCCATTACGACTTTCATCGAGTTGAGTATATGCCCCACTTAGAAGAGGCACATGTTGACATGACTTATGGAGTTAACCACAAGTTTCTGAAAGCTTTTACTTCTGTCCGCTCGCTTTATCTATGCTTGTCATTTACAGAGGTACCACCCATATATATTGAATTAAAAGATTATAGATTCCAGTGTTTCTTTACATTTTTTTTTTCCCATAGCTTACATGTTGTTGTTTGCTGTGTACAGGTTCTATCTCCTTGTGGCATGATCTTTCACAACCTCGTTGACCTGGAACTGTGTACATGTGCTCAAGGTTGGTGGGATCTTCTCACCCATATGCTCCAAGCTTCTCCCAAGCTAGGGTTTCTCAAACTCAATGATGTAAGTGGTTTCCTTTCATTATGCTTGTTGTTTTCTCTATAAGTTTCCCGATTTGATTCGGCTGATGTTAACTGTGTTGTTGCTATTTAACTGGTCTTATATAGGAACATGTTCTTGATTTTCCAAGTATAGAAACCCCGGATTGCTGGAAGGCACCGAGTTCTGTTCCCAAGTGTTTGCTGTACAGCCTTGAAGCTTTCGAGTGGAACGGTTACAAAGGCAGACGAGGAGATAGAGAGATTGCCACGTACCTTGTGGCCAACGCTACTCGTTTGAAGACAGCAGTTTTCTCTCCAGAATCCGATGATGTTGGGGAGAGATATAGGATGTTACAGGACTTGGCATCTGTGGCTACGCCTTCACCTTTGTTTCAACTTTTTTTTCAATGAAAATTTTAGCTTCATCTTATATTATATTTTCTTGCATTGCAATTATTAGACTCCAAGACTATATACAAGAACGGAGGCAACCAATACAATAGACAGAAAAGAAGTCTCTTGAGGTGTTTCAAATTACTTTAACGTTTGGTAATGTTACAAAGAGAAACATAGAGGAAAGATTACAAAGACGTACAATGGGGAAAAGTTTATATTTTTTTAGTGCTTTGTGACTCTTTCAAGGACGTCAAAGTAATCAGGAAAAGTTTTTCTGGTGCAAGAAGGGTCTCTGATTGTTACTGGAACATCTGCAGATGCAGCTAGAGAGAATGCCATTGCCATCCGATGATCATCGTATGTATCAATCTCAGCTGTTTTCAGTTTCTCTGGTGGTGTTATCACACAATAGTCTGGTCCTTCCTCAACAATAGCTCCCAGCTGCAAATACAACTGCATTCAGAAAACAGAGAGTGATAGAAGAACAGTTGAAAAAAAGAGTAGAATCAAAGAGGAATCTTTTTACCTTTCTAAGTTCTGTGCAAATGGCTATCATTCTTTCTGTCTCCTTCACTCTCCAGCTAGCCACTGTATATATACGACCAGAAACATAAAATAAGCGACAACGAATCTCAAAACTAAATCATTACACAGAAAAAGAAAAGAGGAGCAAGCTTTTAACCATCTCTAATGGCAGTTGGACCATCAGCAAAGAGAGCAACAACGGCAAGAGTCATAGCAACATCAGGCATTTTGTTCATGTTCACATCAACGGCACGAAGATGTCTCATCCCAAAATCGTCTCTGGATGGTCCTGTAACAGTCACACTGTTCTCTGTCCAACTGACTTCGCAACCCATTTTCTCAAGAACCTCAGCGAATTTCACGTCTCCCTTCATTCAAATCACAAAACAAAAGGAATCCATCTCTGTGAGAAATTTACTCAAACTATAGTCCAACTCAAATCATGTCACTTCACGTTTACCTGCAAGCTGCTTGTTCCGCAACCTTCAACAGTCATTGTTCCACCGGTAATGGCTGCACCAGCTAAGAAATAACTAGCACTAGAAGCATCGCCTTCTACGTAAGCGTTTCCAGGTGACCTAAATCATTTTAACCATCTTCTTAGTCTTCTTCTAACTATGCAAACTGATCGAAAAGAAACGAAAACATAAAAGAAGCATTACTTGTATTTTTGACCTCCCTTGATAAAGAAACGGTCCCAGCTTTCACTATGCTCAGCTTTAACACCAAAACGCTCCATCAACTTCAATGTCATTTCAACATATGGAACCGAAATCAACTTATCGATGATCTCAATCTCCACGTCTCCAAGTGCTAAAGGAGCTGACATGAGTAAAGCTGTCAAGTATTGACTACTGATGGATCCAGAAAGCTTCACCTGCAAAATAAATACAAGTACAACCATGTCAAAACTCTGGAGCAAACATAGAGAAACAACAACATTTGTAATGTTTCAGAGTACACAACCTTTCCACCAGGAAGTCCACCATTGGCGTTAACTCGAACAGGAGGACAATTAGTACCTAATGTACATTCAACATCTGCTCCAAGCTGCTTAAGACCAATAACCAAGTCTCCTATAGGTCTTTCTCTCATTCGAGGCACACCATCAAGCACGTAACTGAAACATATGATCATCCAAATGTAGTAAGATACCAAGAAACACACCGATCGGAAAAATTCTGAAACTTGTTTTGATTCCAAACCTTGCGTTTCCTCCTGCGGCGGTAACTGCAGCTGTAAGCGGACGCATTGCTGTTCCTGCATTTCCTAGGAATAGCTCAATTACTCCATTCGAGTCTTTAGAAGCTGGGAATATTCCGCTACATCCTTGGACTATTGCTCGATTGTTCTCACTGTCGTGCTCCACATTAAGCCCTAATTGCTTCAACGCACCAAGCATGTAAGTAATGTCGTCACTGTTCAACAAATTATCCACTACCGTTGTTCCCTAAACCAAAAGGGAAGCATGACCAGGATCAAACGAAAGTTGCAGACTTGAGCGACGAGGAGATTGGTTCTACGAATGAATGAATGAATGAATTAAGACAAGGAGATTTGAAGTAGTACCTCGGAAAGAGCAGCGAGAAGCAAAATCCGATTGGAGAGGGATTTGGAGCCAGGCAACTTAACAAGACCCGAGATTTCTCTAATGGGTTGAAGCACAATCTCTGACGCCTTGGATGGTTTCTCGGCGGTGGTGGAGACGGAAGAAGCCGTGATCCTAACTGGGCGAATTCCTTCAGCGCCGCCAATCAGACTTCCTCTCTTCTTCATCAAGCCGGACGACGAGCTCGGGTATGTTCGGAGGTGGTGCTGCGTCTTCATCGAGACCGAGAATGGCGGCGACTTGTGTTCGTGCGATTTCGAGAAATTGGATGTAACACGCGGGTTCTGCAAGCCATGGCAGATTCGACTAGCCTGTGCCATTGCCTCTACTAGCCCTTGAGAGAATTCCGAATTTCGATCAAAGCCTGAGGAAATGAGATTTACGAGAAATGCGATGGTGGTGGTGGTGGTGGTGGGTTTTGGTGTAAAATAGACTTCTTTCTACTTTACCTACCACTCTGTTCTCCTAATTAACAATTTATCATGTATATTAATCGTTTTGTGTTTCGTTTCAGTTTCTTTGTCAACGATAGACACTAATACAATAGTTAAGCTAACCAATAATTTAATTTTCTTAATGGTTTGCAAACAACACTTGGGGAATTTAGGAGTTGGTGAGAGGGAAGGGTTGTTGCATGAGCAATTTCGGTTTGCCGTCAATCAAGATCAGATCAGAAAAGAATTAGCGAATACCCAATCACAAATTCAACACGTGTTACATATGCGTGTGGAAGCGTGCGAGCCCAAAATTTGGTGAGTAGCTAACTGGGCCTAAAATTTTATTCCATTGGACATTATTGTGCACTACTGGACCTAATAGTTAGAGAATATATTTGGAATCCGAATATGCGTATTCCTGTTGTACAGTAGTAGTAAGCATAATAATAAAATCTTCTCATTGCTCTTTGAGGATATCCGAAACTAGTGGGTTCCACTTGTTGTGTTTGTCGTCATGATGGCAAAATTTGACAAGTGACAACGTAGCTTTCTTCTTCTATTGTCAGTTTTGGATATGGATATTTCATATTTGGATATGCCAAGGTGGAAACTTCACCATTCATGTGACCAAATGTGGCCCCCAAATGTTAGATAGACCAAAGTACTGTAAATCCTTGTCCACAGAAATTCAGTTGTACTGACCAATACTTGTGTCTGTTTATGTCTACTGTCTACTTGCACATACGAAGAACTGTGCGAGAAAGTTTTTCTGAAATTCAGGTATTTAAACAATACACGAATGATGATCACGAGAGTTTTACATTGTCTTTCTAAAGGTGTTCCTCTTCTCAAACCCAAAACCTATGTTGACCCGAATTACAAGAAACAAAAAAGAAAGAAAGTCTTTGCTTCTTGTTGCACTTTATTTTGAGATAGAGACAATGCTGAGAATAGCTTTGCTTCCAAGGATAGTCTTAAGTCTCTTAGAAGAGGGACTTAGCCGCATCAACAACAGCTTCCACGGTGATACCAAACTCCTTGTAGAGTAAAGGCGCTGGTGCACTGGCCCCGAACGAATCAACACCAATGGACTTTCCTTTCCCTCCCACAATCTTTCCCCAACCAAAAGTCGAAGCTGCTTCGATACTTACTCTTGCTGTTACATCTGATGGCAATACACTTTCCTTGTATTCATCTGATTGCTCATCATACAGCTCCCAGCAGACGAACGACACAACTCTAACGGTTTTGCCTTCTTTCCTAAGCACCTCTCCAGCTTGTGCAGCAATCTCTAGCTCAGATCCAGTTCCGATCAAGATCACATCGGGTTTGTTTCCTGACGAGTTGTCAGAGATTGTGTATCCACCCTTTTCGACTGCTTCAATGGATGTACCTGGAAGCTGAGGTAGCTTTTGCCTTGACAGAGCTAAGATAGACGGTGTCTTGCGCTTGGTGACCGCGATCTTGTATGCCCCGGCTGTTTCGTTTCCATCAGCAGGACGGAACATAAGAGTGTTTGGCATTGCACGGAAACTGGCAAGGTGCTCGATAGGCTGATGGGTTGGTCCATCTTCTCCAAGACCAATGGAGTCATGGGTCATAACATAGATAACACCAGCTTCAGATAAAGCTGAGATTCTCATGGCACCTCTCATGTAGTCAGTGAACACAAAGAAAGTTGCACAGTATGGGATAAGACCGGGGCTGTGAAGGGCAATGCCGTTGCAGATGCCTCCCATTCCGTGCTCCCTAACACCAAACCTAAGATTTCTTTCTTCAGGTGTCGCCTTTTGGAAGTCACCAAACGCTTTCAGCAATGTCATGTTGGAAGATGCAAGATCAGCACTCCCACCAAGGAAACCGGGAACAACTTTAGCAAGAGCGTTAAGACATTGCTGTGACAGGTTTCTGGTGGCATCACCAGGAGACTCTGGTGTGTATGTCTATAAACAGAAAACCAAAGATGATTTAAAACCCCATATCTATAATACCAATTGGTTTTGCACGGATTACAAATGATGTGACAAGTGATTTCTACTTACCGGTAGTGCCTTCTCCCATCCAGCAGGTAATTCACCTGTGATGATAGATTTCAACTCTGCAGCTTCCTCTGGGTATTTCTTTTCATATGCTGCAAACTTTTCACTCCAGTCAGCTTCAAGAGAAGCGCCTTCGGGAGTATGCCGGCTCCAGTGGCTAGAAAAGGGCAAAGCAAACGGTAAGTTATCAAAGCAACTTCTTTAGCTCAGGACTAAACAGATGCCTTTGTTTAGAATTACTTACCTTTTAACTTCGTCAGGAACCTGGAAGGGCTCATACGGCCATCCAAGGTTATTTCTAGTAGCCTCAACTTCTTTCTCACCAAGTGCAGCTCCATGGACACTGTATGAGTTCGCCTTGTTTGGAGACCCATAACCAATCGTAGTAGTGACCTGCAGATTCATTGCATGATGGTAAATCAAAGGTCTTTAACTAATGAGTGTAAAAGTTTGGCTTCATCTTTTGTATAGATACCTTAATCAATGTGGGCTTGTCTGTAACAGTTTTGGCTTCCTTAATGGCAGCACGGATCTCGTCATACCCGGTGTTTCCATTCTTCACCCAAATAACATGCCATCCAAGGGCTTCGAAACGCTTGTCCACATTCTCGGTAAAGGCAATTTCTGTGTCTCCATCAATGGAAATGTGATTGTCGTCGTAGAAAGCAATGAGCTTTCCAAGTCCCCAATGCCCAGCTAGAGAGCAAGCTTCATTTGAAATTCCCTCCATTTGACAACCATCTCCGAGGATCGCATATCTAGACAATCAATTCAAAAACAGCAGCTTCTAATATCAGTAGCATATACAAAAACAAAACCAAGAAATGATAAGAATATGGGCGGAAAAAGAAATCATCATCGATTACGTGTAATGGTCGACAACTTCAGCATCAGGTTTGTTGAATCTAGCAGCCAAATGCTTCTCAGCAAGAGCTAAACCAACAGCATTCGCAATTCCTTGTCCAAGAGGACCTGCATAAAAGCAAAAGCAGAGAGCCGCCAATGTAAACATAGACATATAAAGCTCCGTAATTCACATGGACTATAAGCTAAAGAAGCAAAATCTCAAACCAGTAGTGACTTCAATTCCAGGAGTCTCGAAATTCTCAGGATGTCCTGGTGTCTTGCTTCCCCATTGACGAAAGCCCTTCAAATCCTCCTCCTAATAAACAAATCCAACACTTTTTCAGTAAATCCAATGACTTTCAACTACTTTATAAGATAAACATTAAAAAAAAAAAAAACAGACTGAATTTATAAATTTTAGAGGTATATCTATCCGATAAACTATCTACATTCTTAAATTGAGCTAAAAGGTAAGAAAAATCAATTAGCAGCACACAAAAAGAAGAGGAAGAGATCACTGACCAGGACACTGTCGTAGCCGGCGAGGTGAAGCAACGCGTAAAGCAACATACATCCATGTCCAGCAGATAGAACGAAGCGATCACGGTTGAACCAGTAAGGGTTCTTGGGATTATACCTCATGACCTCATCGTACAGAATGTGAGCCATCGGAGCGCAACCCATGGGAAGACCAGGATGACCTGATTTCGCCTTCTCCACCGCATCGATGGCCAGAAACCTGATCGTGTTGACCGATTTGTCTACAATTGACGAATCGGTGGTAGGCTCGAGCGTCTCAACAGCTGCGGCGCGAACGAGAGGTCGGAGAGAGCGGATTTTGCTCATGGAAGCGGCGTTGCGTCGGCGAGACGAAGCGGAGGCGCGTGAGCCGGCGGGTTTGAGTCCAGAGAAAGCGGGTAAGGAGACACGCTGGTCAGAGCCATGGTGAGAGATGGCACGAGCAAGGAGAGCTTGAGAGAGAGCGAGGGAGGAAGTTGAAGCCATGGATTTAGTTTTCGCTCTCTTGCTGTAGAGAGATTGGAGCTAATGGTGTGAAGAAAATGAATGAGAGACTCTCTGCAACTTATTTTATCAGTGACAGAGGATTTTTAGCCAATCAAACAAAATTTCGCCATCTCTTCGTCTTCACAAAGGGACAAGTTGGACAAAATATAACCGTTGGATCTCACTAAAGGTTATCATCGTGACCGCTGATTGAGGCTAAGAGTTTAGTGATCCTCTATGCCTTCCGCAATTTTTATTACATTTTTTCCTTTTTCAAATAGTCCTTGGATTTTCCGCCTTAATAATAAAAGGTTTTTTTCTCTTTTTGTTGATAAATTTCTAGCGAAAAAAAATGAGAGAAGGCAATAAAATTATTCCTATGGAAATTTTTTGTTTATGCCTTTTTTGTTTTTTCTTAAATATATAAATCCAGAAAGAGATACAAGTAGCGAATCCGGTACAAGGATAATATTGTTATCTACGCCTACCATTTTACCAACTCTGGTTGTAGTTCTGTAACTGATTGTTAAGTTTGTTTAATAATAAGTCCGTTGCAGTAATATCATGGGCCTAAAATGTTAAGTCTGTTTGATAAACAGACTTAGTGCGAGAAATGAATGGATCATTTGGGCCCAGATGATATCATGGGCCATAAATGGGCTTAATGAGCTCATCGCATTTTGTATTCTGTCGCCTTCACCGATCGCTCTTAACGCCTGGTTTCCAGTTTCAGACTTCAGCGAAAATTGTCGGCGAACGGGAATTATATAGGCGGGAATTAATCAAATTCGCCTCCGCTCTCTTCCAGATTTCAAATTGACAGTGTCAGTAATGGCAGCTAGAGAAGAGGAAACGTCTCCGGAGAAAATGAAAATCGAGGCGGCCGTGAATGGAGAAGAGGAAGCAGACGACGAACACGATTCCAAGGAGAGAGTTCTACAGAGATACTTTCTGCAAGAATGGAAGCTCGTTAAATCCCTTCTCGATGATATTGTTTCAAATGGCCGTGTCGTCGATCCTTCTTCTGTTCAGAAGATCCAATCCATCGTAAGCTGCTTACTCTTTCACTTGATCTACTTGATCGAACCGTCTCTCTGGGAAGTTTGTTCAGTATCATATTGATTCCTCTTCCGACCTTGTAGATGGATAAATACCAGGAGCAAGGTCAACTAGTGGAACCGTACTTAGAGAGCATAGTTTCTCCGCTAATGTTAATCGTCCGCTCGAAAACCGCTGGATTGGATGCGAGATCCCATGAGATTCTCGAGATAATCAAGCCCATATGCATCATTATCTACACATTAGTCACCGTCTGTGGTTACAAAGCTATTATCAAGTTTTTCCCGCATCAAGTATCCGATCTGGAACTCGCCGTGTCGCTCCTGGAGAAGTGCCATAGCACGACTTCTGTTTCTTCCTTGAGGCAAGAAAGCACTGGAGAAATGGAGGCCAAATGTGTTACTCTCTTGTGGCTTTCGATCCTTGTGCTGGTTCCGTTTGATATTTCTTCTGTCGATACAAGCATTGCAAACGATAAGAGCTTCGGTGTGGACGATCTTGCTCCTTTGGTGTTGAAGATTTTAAGTTTCTGTAAAGACTATCTCTGCAATGCTGGACCGATGCGGAGGATATCGGGATTGCTCCTCTCTAAACTTTTAACGCGTCCGGATATGGGAAAGGCCTTCACAAGGTCTGTTCCTATCACCATCAGTGCTTCAGTTTTGATTTTCGATTAGCTTTCAACGCTTGAATTTATCAGTAATGTATCTTTGTTTTGTTGTGGCTTTTGCCGTTTCAGTTTTGTTGAGTGGACACATGAAGTTTTATCTTCTAAGGAAGATAGTGTCGTGAACCACTTCCGCTTGCTTGGTGTGATGGAGGCTCTGGCTGCCATTTTCAAGGTTTTTTTCTCTAACCTGGAGTCGTCCACTTTGTTTCCAATAATGTTACATACTAAACACGTTAGACATATGTAAAAGCATGTCAGTAAGTAAGTATCCGATTTGATTTGCATGTTTTTATCGCTAGGAGATATTGCTGGTTTTGATTACTTAAGTTTTCGTATTTTGCATCTGGATCTTATATGTCTACTACCATTGGCAGACTGCTAGCCCGAAACTGTTGATGGATGTGCTTCCTACTGTTTTGAATGATGTGACCGTGCTAAGTATATCAAAGGCAGCTACTAAAAGTCCTCTGCTTCGCAAGTATTTGATCAAGTTAACTCAGAGGATAGGACTTGTTTGTCTTCCTCATCGCTCACCTTCCTGGCGCTATGTGGTACATACCTTTTAGCATTTATAATTCAGTGCAAATAGCAACTTCCTCTTCATGATTTATTTTTCATAATATTAGAATTTCTGGTTTATGCCCGGAATTGACATAATCTCATTCTCAGTTAGTCATCTGAAAGTTGTTTATTATATTACCATGCAGGCTCACACCGCCTCCCTTTCTGAGAATATGTCTACAAGTTCGACCCAAAGATTGGCGCCTGATCATGCTGTCACTGCCGTCTCACAACCAGAAAGTTCGGATGATCAAGAGGATGAAGATATGGATGTCCCTGAAATATTAGAAGAGATAATTGAAATGCTACTCTCTGGATTGAGAGACACGGTATGTTTAGTAAATGAGATACTACTGGTAGGCTGATAACTAGAGGTGAATACATCTCAACTTATATAACTAGAGGTGACCACATGATAGTATGAGTAAAATACGCTGCTATGCACCAAGCTATAGACTGGAATTACCAATCAACACTCAAACAGAACTTGTTTCTTGAATGCTATGAATATATGTACGCCACAAAAGCTGTGATGGCCTGACTTGATATCTGATGCAAAATCTTCACCACATGAAACTTTCAGATTCAAACCAGAAAATCTCATATGTTACTCGTATTTGCACGCATTCTCCTCTCGAAAATTTACTATTTTCTGAACCGTGTAGGACACTGTGGTTCGCTGGTCTGCTGCAAAGGGTATAGGTCGTGTAACTTCACGACTAACATCTGTTCTTTCCGAAGAGGTGCTGTCATCTGTATTGGAGCTGTTTTCGCCAGGAGAGGTACTCATAAAGGATATCTGGCAGTATTCAATTAAAGCAGGCATAGTCTAGCTGACAATTATTGTGACTTTCATGATATTTAGGGAGATGGTTCATGGCATGGTGGTTGTTTGGCTTTAGCTGAACTGGCTCGTAGAGGGTTACTGTTGCCTAGAAGTTTCCCACAAGTCGTCCCAGTAATTGTGAAGGTCGTACTCTATCCCATTCACATGATTACTTATTTCTCTAGTCAATGCAATACGAAGCAATGGCATCACTCACCCAAATTGCAGAAGCTCCATGAACTTACATCTAAATATCATCTACAGGCACTCCATTATGATGTCCGTAGAGGTCCACACAGTGTTGGATCCCATGTGCGTGATGCAGCTGCATATGTTTGCTGGGCGTTTGGGCGCGCCTATTACCACAAAGATATGAAAAACGTGTTGGATCAGCTTGCCCCAGATTTATTGATAGTTGGTTCCTTTGATAGAGAGGTACTAATCCCTGTTTTTTTGTCCGCCGTTTCCTGCTGGATTTGAAGAATTGTGTTTTCGTGGATCTCTTCATTGCGTAAAGTTTTTATTTTCTATTTCTTTTGATCAGGTGAACTGTAGAAGGGCTGCTGCCGCTGCTTTCCAAGAGAATGTTGGAAGGCAAGGAAATTACCCTCATGGGATTGACATAGTGAACATAGCTGACTATTTTTCCCTTTCGTCTCGGGTTAACTCTTACCTTCAGGTTGCTGTTTCCATTGCTCATTATGAAGGCTATCTCTATCCTTTTGTGGATGAGTTGCTATACAACAAGATCTGCCACTGGGTATGCTCTGCTTGATATCGGTTCGCTTCTGATTTCTCTGCAAATCTAGTATCTCTTTAAGGTCCTACATGTATTTAATGTGAAGCTGTTTTCTCTTAAGTGGTCGACAAAGCTAATATCAGATTTCAACAACGCATAAACTAGAGCCAATTGTCTGATTGAGAACTGTATCAAATCGTTGTTCCTAGTTGTAGCTTCCATAATTTTTTAATTATCCAATCTTATGATTTCAGGATAAAAGCTTGAGAGTACTTGCTGCAGAAACTCTTGCTGCTCTTGTTAAATACGAGCCTAACCACTTCGCCAACTATGTGCTGGAGAAGCTAGTTCCCTGTACCCTTTCAACTGATCTGTGCATGCGTCATGGTGCAACATTGGCAGCTGGAGAGGTTGTGTTAGCTCTTCACCAATGTGGCTATCTCCTTTCTACTGGTTGGTACCGTCTATTGTTCAGCTTTGACTTTTGTGATATCTTTGCATATGCAAGTACAGATCATTTTTAGTATGGAAAACCAAATAAATGGGCACCATCTTGGAATCTAGATCTTATCATCATAGATTTACTCAGACATTGTTCACCCCTGTTCGAGGTTGATTTGCTAAGAGAGAAGAGAGATAACATGTTCGATGGTTAGCATCATTATCCCGTATAATTAATGTTCCTGATGCACTTAATTTTTACAGATAGCCATAAGCGTATGGCTGGGATTGTTCCTGCCATTGAGAAAGCACGCCTTTATCGTGGAAAAGGTGGAGAAATAATGCGACTGGCGGTCTCACGGTTTATCGAGTGTATCTCGTTATCGCATGTGACATTATCTGAGAGAACCGAAGGGATCCTGCTTGATACCCTCACTGAGAATTTAAGACATCCCAATTCTCAGATACAGGTACCTATCTTTCTAAATGTCATCAGATTATAATCAAGTTTTCATCCTGTTAACATAATCCACACTTATTGTTCAGAATGCAGCTGTCAATGCTATTAAACAGCTTCTGCAATCCTATCTCATTGGCAATGATAAGAAGTGCGTTGATTTAATATCAAAACACCTAAAACATCTGACGGACCCAAACGTAGCTGTTCGAAGAGGCTCTGCACTTGCGCTAGGTGTTTTGCCGTATGAACTATTGATTGCAAAATGGAAGGATGTAGTTTTGAAGCTCTGCAGTGCGTGTAAGATAGAGGTAAAGAAGACAACATGTGACTTCATTACATCAGTCTCCGATCTTTAAAAAAAAACAGTATGAAATAATGACTCTGATGGATCTTTGTTTTTTTTTCCCAAGCAGGCGAATCCTGAAGATAGAGATGCTGAGGCACGCATGAATGCTGTAAAGGGACTCACATCCGTGTGTGAAACTCTTACTCAGCAAAGCGCTAGTGCTCCTGAAAATGATGACCTGTCTCTTTTTCTTCTGATCAAGACTGAAGTGATGGATACTTTACTGAAAGCTCTTGATGACTATTCTGTTGATAACAGAGGTGATGTAGGTTCTTGGGTTCGTGAAGCTGCAATCCATGGACTTGAGAAATGTACGTATATCCTCTGTAAGAAAATCGGCACGAATTCAGCAGGCGATCATGACTCCTTACTATTCGATTCAAATCTCGCGACCCGTCTAATCGGAGGTATTGTGAAGCAAGGAGTGGAGAAAATGGATAAATTAAGAGAAACCGCAGCAAAAGTTCTTCAAAGGATTTTGTATCACGAAACTGTAACCGTCCCTTTCATACCTCATAGAGAAAAACTGGAAGAGACAATTCCCAACGTAGAAGGCCTACGATGGGCGGTAAGCAGTTACCTGAACCCTTGGTTGATTCTTCGGTTTCAAAGGGTTTATCTGACAGTGAGCTACTCTATTCTCTTGTAGGTCCCGACTGTCTCTTTCCCACGTTTTGTTCAGTTATTAGGATTCCGCTGTTACAGCAAAGAGCTAATGTCTGGATTAGTAATCTCAACTGGAGGATTACAAGAGTCACTTCAAAAGGCTTCATTCTCTGCATTGCTGCAGTATATGATGAGGGAAGGTGAAGAAGAAGCTAAAGACCCTAAAGAACAATGCTCCAGAGAGTCTGCATTGTTCGACGACATCCTCTGGGTACTTCAAGATTACAAGAAATGTGACCGAGTTATCATACCCTGCCTCAAGGTAAATACGCACCACCATATATATTAACCTCTAGCATCTATGTGGTTATGTCTTCCTTTTCTTTTTTACACAGACAATTGAGGAGCTCTTCGGCGAAAATATTTTCCGGAATGAAGAGGTTGGTTTTAGAGTTTCACTTGTTTGGATTAGATATTGCCACAATCCACAGAAAGCTAATCTGTCGTTTCATTTCAGGCTTATACGTTGGGTTTCTACAGGGGAGTGGTGGATTCGTTAGCCATCGAACTAAGAGCCTCAAAGGAATTCGCAAAGTTAGAGGCAGGCATTAAATTACTTGGGTCTATTGCTTCAGTCTCGGAACCAATCAGCAAACAAGCCTTCTCTCAGCTTCTATCATTCCTTGCCCACCGATACCCAAAGGTTCATGTCACTTGTCTGTATCGCATCCCAAACTCTGTTTTATGTTCGTTTTGGTTACATGACACTTTACTTTGTTTTGACCTGATCCAGATCCGAAAGGAGGCAGCAGTAGAAGCCCATTTAGCGCTCCTTCAAAACAGTATCTTAGTAACGGAGGACAAGATTGAGAAAGTTGAAGATATAATAACTAACTCTTATTGGGATGCTGACATGGAATCAACCAAATTACAGAGGTTAGAATTGTGTGAATTGATTGGTTTAGATCATGGAGTTGTGTTCAGGACCAGAAACAGAACTCTGACTAAGGGTATCGCCATAACGGCTTCGGACGAGAATGCGGCTTACTCAGCTCTGGTCGATTCCTCTGGCTTCTGATTCGTAAACCATATGCATTGTCCTCGAGTCGATTTTGGAATATGTATGTGTTTCGTTTTGTCTCCACTGGCAATTAAATTTATTCTGATGCAATATTCAATATAAATTATACAAAAATGCTCAGAAAGAACACACAAATTAATCTAACAAAGAAACTAGTGATAATCACAGATTCCAAATACTGTTGCATTGAAACTGAAGGTAAAAATTTAGTTATAGGTTATCATCTTGAATGACTCAAGACCGACTCAAACACCGGCCAAAAACGGCACACCTGTGATAGGGATCCAAGAATCTCCTTGTATAAATCGGCTGACGGTGAACGGAGAAGCCTCATTCTCACCGTGAAGGAGGTGAAATCCCGGCCAGTTCACCCTTCTACTAGCCCCCGCTCCAGCTCCGGTGTTCATAAACTCGCCGTAATACAACGTAGACAGAGCGAAATCGCCTCTCCATTCTGTCCATCCTCTCGGGTCAATCAAACCGTCAAGATCCGTCTTGAGAAACACCGTACGAGCGTACTTCTTCCACGGACGCCCTAAGTAGCTCTTAAACCAGCCTTTAACCGCCTCGAATTCTGGTGCCGCCCGGACGCGCGAGTTTTGGATCGAAATGCCTATATATTCAAATATCATATCATCAACGTCATCAGAAACCGGGTAACACTAACAATGAATATAATATTACTATCATTCTATCAACGTCATCAGAAGCGGTAACACTAACCATGAATATAATATTACTATCGATAGTAGGAGCGTTCAAACCCGGTTCAGCCTAAGATTTGATGTTCAAACCCGAAGTAATAATGTTTTTTTTTTTTTTAATATGGATTGGTTTTATACGGTTTTATGATTTTATCTTCGATTTGAACTTTTTCTGTATCAAATTGGTTCGGTCGTTATGGTTCATTGGTTATTGAACACGTTAAATTGGTAACACAAAATATTTGTGACCTGTATTTTCATGTGGGTCATCTCTTCCTTGAGCTGTGATCATATTGCCTTGGTGATCCATAGGCCGTCTCACAAATATATCGCAGTTTTGGAAAACAGCAGCCGCGTCTCCAAATATGAAATCAATCGTACCTATCCACAAATTTCCACCAATTCTTAATCCACACATGTATGATCTCTGTCATGACTAATTTCGTTGACAAATTAACCTTCAATTAAAATATATATACCGTAAATATGGCAATCGCGGTAGAATTGACGGAGCGAGTGCGTGAAAAGAGTGTCTTGATATCCTTTGAAACTACATCGATAGAATACAGACAAATCCGAGTTTACTCTCAATGCCACGGCTTGATGTTTTTGTGGTCCAGCCGTGTTCTCGAACGTCATGTCCCGTGCCCAAAATCCATCTCCAGATACCCCTACATATATATATATATATATACCGACAAATTAATTAATATCAACATGCAGAAATATGTTATATATGTGAATCATATGATATATGAAGGTTAATCAAAAATGTTTGTATTTATTATACCAAACGTGGCAGATCCATAAGTCGTGGAACCATCTGGGACATTTCGATTATTGGTGATGATTGTACGGTCCATACCATCACCGACTAGCATGATATTCTTCATGTCTCTATCTATTTCGATTTTCTCGTTATAAACACCCGCTTTTATGTAGATGATCACTCTGTGCGACCTGCTTTTACCCATTCTTGAAACGGCGGCTAATGCCTCCTTCACCGACCGATGAGTCGCCGAACCGTCCTTAGCCACCACGAAATCTGCCCTTGACCTTGTCGGATTCCATGACACTAACATTCCTCCGCTCTGGTTTGGTCTCACTGGTACATTGTATGGCCTCGCTGGTCCATGGTATGGTCTCGTCAATCCATGGTGTGGTCTCGCTGATCTATGTTTAAAACTCGCTGGTCCATGCATCCCTACTCAATATAAATAGAGATTTTGTAGCAAATATATCGTGAGATAGAATTTCAAACAAAACGCACTAAAATGTAATACAATGGAAATCGATGGCATGCCTATATTTACAACTGAAAAGTTTTTTTAATTAATCTATCTATTTGACTTAATTTAGGTGATGATGTAGCAATCGACACTTATACAAACTACCAGGTTACGTGTGATGTCATTTTACCGTACTTTCATTTGATTTAAATATCTGTATACATGATTGCATGTATATATATATATATATATATGTTCTTATACTCTTTTTTATGTGACCTCTAGATTTTTTGTAGAAAGCCAAAGCTTCGCGGAGCACGAACGTGACTTTACGATGGACTAAGGTCTCGTCATGACCTTGACGTGACTCATCCAAACCGTCTAAACAAGTGTGGTGGTTAGCAAGCACGCCGCTTAGCCACGTTCTAACATCTTCAACGGTAAAATTCTCATGAGCCACGACCAGTGTCGATAGTCTAGCTTCACTCTCATCGTAGAGCTTCTCACAGTCACTTAAGCCCAAACTATAAAAACGGCTAGCAACTTTCTTTGTTGCCTCAACCGTTGCCACTGACCCAAACCTAGTTCTGGCTTCAGCTACTGCAGCTTGAGCCGTCTCAAGCACACTTAGTTCAGCTGTATTTGAGGCGGATATGACGGCTGCAGTGACTAGAAAGAACAGGATAGTGAAGAAGTCGGTGGTTTTAACAAACGTGAACATTTTTTAGTAAATTTTTAAGAGGATCCTTGTTGTGTACGTTCTAGTGATTTTCTTGAAGTGTGCTTTAAAATTATTGTTGTTGTGTATTTAATAGTAAACGAGGAATGGAAATTGTCGTAGAACATAGATGAAGATGGTGGCGAGGAATCTAACACATGGAGAAAGATATAAGGCACGTGTGAGACTATGTGTAAGCTTTTGTTTCTATGATGATTGATGGCCATGCATGACTAATTACGTTTTACATATTTCAGGTTGTAAGTTAAGCGACGCCGTATCAAGATGAACGTATACGGTGTGTATGTACAGTAAAGGTACCAATTAATTAAAACGAAATTCCTTTTGATATATAGTAAGAAAACTTTTTGAGAGAAATCATAATCTCATTATTACAGTAGATATGATTGCTTATCCTTGCCCACCACATTAGAATCTTTAAAATTTGATAATAATAATCTACAAAGAATACAATTAATGGATCTCATAAAAATATTTAATAAAAAAAATCATCGATCGCTGCTAGGAAGCCTAGTAGGCCGGATCTCAGCCCATAAGTCAATGGTCCAACGATAACCGGATACACCCGGATCCATGAGAGCCGGATCGTATTAAGACGAAACACAGGTTGAATGAGTCTTTTTTTGTCCGGCAGAACCTTTAAAGTGTAAAGATACTCAAATCGAATCACGTTGTTCTTCGAAACTATAATATATAGTTTACGATCTAAGTATGAGTATCGAATAATTGCGCCTGCTAAGGAAAGTGGGTGTAAGCCTACCTATATCTATTTAGTGGAATAAAGTTATCATCTTTTAAGGCAGACAATATGGGTCACTATTCAAATATTTAACTACAGTATACATCAAAGCTAAATCGTATATTATAAGTCATTTCGAGTTTGCCTTTTGATAAACCAAAAATAATCGGTAACGGATCTACAAAATAAGAGAGAACTCAAACAAAACAAAACAAAACAAAACAAAAAACAGGTCCCTATAATCTGTTACCCCGAATCATGTCTTCTTTATGTCAATCTGCAAATCAGCATATGTTAATTCTTAAAGACTCGATTAAATTTAAATCTTGATAAAAACGGGTGATTAATATTATCGTGTGAATATACTTACGCATGGAGTTTCTGCAGAGGGAGAGGAGAACAACGAGAATTGCGAATCCAGCAATGACTCCTACGATGATCGCAATTGATTTCCCCACGTGATCTCCGTTAGTTGGATCTTAATCACGAAAGTAAGATTAAATTTAGAAAGATCTTATAGTATGTGACAAATCATAAGACCATAGTATCAAGCTAAGAATTAGAACTTCTAAGATATAGTGACTTTTGGACTTTGATATTGATCAAGCTATAAAGAATAATATAATGTTTTAAAAAGTTGGAATTGGGGACATGGGGTGGCTATGCCTACAAAGAAAAGAATACTATTTTACGATAACTATATACGCAAATAACATTCTCCTTTTGACCAATGATATTGGTACTCGAATAATTCAAAAGATTAGGTCTATTATATTCAATACTTAACTCTTTGCAGGAAAAAGAAGAAAGAAAGAGATTGAAAGTGAAATTATTATGATTTTTTCAGCTTTCTCGTCATCTCGTGACTACCAAGAAGCACCTAAACTCGTGATTTTCTCAATTATAAGCGGCGGAAATTTTAAATTAATCGAAACTCATACATTTCTATAGAAACGGTCACAATTGTACAATTATTATGGCACCAAACACTATTTACGAAGATAAATTAACTAACTTAAGTGTAACGTTCTTAGAGCAATAATCAGTAGATGAAATGAACATTTAGATTCTGACCCCAAAAAAAAAAAAAAAATGAAGATTTAGATTTATGGACCGACCTGAAGAGAAGTCGTAGTAGCCAGAACCCCAATAACGAGCATAGCACTGAGCCAAGAAGACTTCAGCTGCAACCGCCGAGCCACAAAGATTTTTTAATTTTCCGACAGACTCCGCAAGACAAGTCGTGCAGTCACTAGGACTTAAGTCACCAACACACTGCGCATAGCCTTCGACTAAACCGGACCGGCTAACTTTGTAACCGAGTTGAGTCGACTCAAGATCCGACAACACATCGTCTCTCCGCTTAAAGAAATCATAGTCATTCTCAACGCTCTTGGAACTACACTTCTTGTACCTAATACTGGTGTCTAGTTTCCCGAGAAAGTCGTTGGTCTCGTAACGTAAGAAGCAACCTTCGAGCTGGAGTGAAGCACCGTAAGAGTAAGGACAAAGCAGAGTGATTTGATCGACTGAGTTTTGGATACATTTTGTGCAGTCTGATAATCGGAGGTCGTCACGGCATTGATACAGGCCGAAGACGGCGGTGGATGAGGAGGAGGATGAGTCGTTGCCGACGGCGAAGCTATTGAAGGAGGCGTCGGAGGATGAAGTGACGACGGAGGAGAGGAAAGTGTCGCGGTTTGATTCGAAAGGAGTGTTTGGTGTGTATTTTTCCGGTGAACATCCACCGTAGATGAAGATGTGAGATTCTGATGAAGATCTTGAGGAGGACGATGAGTGAAAGAAGAGGAAGCAGAAGAGAGAGAAGAGAAAGAGTATTCTCATATTTTTGTTTTGTTTTGTGTGTGTTCTTTGGGATTGTTTTCAAATGGATTTTGTTTTTAATTTTATCATATTTTCATAGTGTTTTAACTTTTATTTAATACAAAAACAATTTGGAAAGTGATTAAGTTCATTAATGTGAGGTCGGTCCAGGAGACATGTGGATATATATGATATATCTAGAACGAATTATGCAGAGCTAGATAAGCTTAAAATCGATAATCTTAAATATGACTTGGCATACAAACATTCACTTGAAACGGAATCAATACTAAAAACTCAGACAAATTGGATGACAAAATTGGTTTGTTATTTGATTACAAGATTTGGTTTTGGTTCGTTACAAGTAAATGATTTAGAGATAATAAAAAAGATTTCGTTTTGGGAGCTATTTTTTAGACTTCTTTTGTGCAAAGAGGGTCCCATTTTAATCATGTCCTTTTGATTAGTATATGTTCGCTAGATCGATTCCATCACACATATTCTCCTCAAGGTAGTGGAGAATTTTAACTTTTCAGCCCAATTTCTATGCTATGACAAATCCAAAAACTATGTAATTAGGATTTTTTTAGCAAGTAGATATTCACATAAATATGTGTTAAAAAAAACATCAATGCGATGTAACTTTGAGAGCTGTCATTTTCATTATTATTCAATTTTTGAGGTCCTAATATTATAAATTCATGAAGGTATTACCCGTACATAGTCTAGAGGTTAGATACCTTATAAAAGCTTGATAATCCATAAACTTAGCACTAGATTAACATTTTAGATCCAAATCTAGAAAAATCAAGTTAATAACTTATCGTCATCATTATATACAATGATAAACATTTAAAATATTGTAAGTTAAAGGAGAAATCCACATAAAATCAAATATCAAACACAGCTTTAGTCGATGGTGCGAGATGTTTTGTGTAATCTGCTATGCAATATTTTTCAAAATATTTATACAATAGAAAAAGAAGGTTCAATCTTCATATAAAAACTATATAAGAAACTAGTGGTCATCATAATGGCAAGTAGGGTTTCCAACCGAAGTTGTTGTAATCTTCTGAGAATTAGAATTAAATTGAAATTTGGCTTCATCACAAGTATAGCTCATTGTTCCTGTAGTATTTTTTCTGCAATCTGAAAGAAGCAACCGCGATCCGAAACGCACTTCACTTCTCTCCTTAATATCATTCATAATACTTTTTTCAATTGCACCGATAATATCTTCCTCGTTGATAACTCCTGAAACCCTAAGCAACTGAGCCCAATCGGGTTGGAGATTGTTATAACTGATTAACCAAAAGAATTGTTGTTTAATTTTAGTTTCAATAAGAAAACAATTAGGTTAAATAAATATTTTAGGAACAAAAAAGAGAGTAAATATTATAACCTTTTTACGGATGAAGTAGCAATGGTAATATTTTTGTAAAGTAAAGAAGCTTGAAAGTCTCCTTGGAGACATATATAGGTACCAGGAAGATCTTCTGGAACTCTAATTGATAAATTCCATTCTGTGTTGTTAAATCGAGTTTCAGTTATATTAAATACCGTAAAATTCATCAAAGATTTGTAATATCTGGTACATAAATATTTTGAGGTTCCGATGCGATAGAGAAAAGATGTAGTATGCTCCAGAAGAAAGCCAATACGAGCATGCAAAATACAAGTGTTCCTATTAAATCTGAATTCTCAGGTTGTGGAACTGTTTCTTTGTGCTCCATTTTGTGTCGTTGACCGAGGAGATTGAGAGAGTGAAAAAGCGGTTTTGGAAGAAGATGAGAATTTGTTTTAAAAAGTGTGTAATAAGACGTGTTTATATATACACAACATATTTAAATATAAATACACCACTTAATTTGATAAATAATCTAGATACTTTTTATTTTGTACTAATTTTTCTTCAGTCTAATAAATTATGCTTTGAAGTTTTAACTTGTAATATTAAATTAAAAATCTATCAGACTTACATCAAATTTGATCACTAATAGTAAAAATAGTTCAATATATGAAATGCAATAGTTATAAAAGATAATTTAGGTCTTTTTAATTAACTCACAAAGTTTTTCATTCTATACTTTGAAAGGGATTTAACTAAACGTAGATCCTATATTGTTATGGTATGTCATTTATATGAGGACATCAAGAAGGAGTATATATATATGTCTTATTTATTTGATTGTTTACTTATATTCATCAATTCTCTTATTTTATAGTTTTATAGAAATTGAACACACGTGTACCATAAATAATAAAAAGTGGAGATCTCTTACATTTTTTGGTATTTAGATTGTAGTATGATAAATTTGATGATATATAACCTTCTTTAACAAAAAAACATTTGACTATTCAATTTTTAAAATTAAAGATAAAAGATGTTTTAGTATATTACTCTACAGACTACAGGTCATTCGTTCTTATTCCTATTTTTCTATTCATTTTATTATTTTCCTCTTATTTTTTTATATACGATGTTCAAGGGAGATAAGCATATTGGGCTATTGAGTTGTAAACGAGACAAAGCCCATGTTTTGATGGCTTTAGTCACTGTTATTTTTTGTTATTTTTAATTAACACAACTGTGTTATCCCGCACGATGTGCGGGGTTTATGTTATAAAATTTGTTCTTTATTTAACTAAATTTTAAAAATATTTAGTAAAAAGTTGTCATGTTTGCAATTGTCTAGATATATATATATCTAAATTTGGTGATCATCTAATTTTTTTAAAATAATTTTATTTGTTATATTGTTTCAACAATTTTTCTTATTCCAGAGTCCGAAAAACTTGCATGTGTATAGTATATTTTACATGTGATCACTTTTGCAAATTCTTCAATTAAAATACGTATATATAATATTCTTCTTATAAAAGTCAGCATACCGAACTTGTGAAAGAAGAGATGCTTTGCTCAATTTTTTGGCTAATTATGAGAGAATGATGTGGACCTAGTTCCATGAAACATTGAAGAAGGGCTGCTTGTTCATCCCATAAAAAAAGGCGAACAATTGTAGATTCACATCATGTCTCTCTTATTCTTCGTAGGTTTTTTTCTCTAAGCTTTTCCGTAGTTTTTGAACAATCTATCTTTGTTTTCATTTAGTTTTTTTCTTTTAAACATAAATTCATAAGACTCCCAAATTTCTATTTTGTAATAAGTTTGAATGATAAGTTTTTTTGTATTTTAATATGTTTTATAGCGGAACGATACATAGAATATTAAACAGTGGATTTAATACAGAAAGTTACTGTTTTCGTTCTTATACACGACAATGCTGATTTCTGTGTTGTAGAGCCATGACAGTGCCATTTTTAGAGCCATTTTTAGAGAAGTTTGATTCTCATGAGCAGTTGAGCAAAGTGAATCTTATCATTCAATCATATTCACATCACAGATAGTAAACTAATTAACATTGCCTTTAAAATGGCTCTACATTTGGATTAATATAGAGAATAAAACAGGAGTAAGAAGATCAAGATTCTTTATTAGAAGATTCGATGCTTGTGAAGATTGTATTAGTTCCCCATAAGGCCATAAGAAAACATTATAATATTTTAGAGAGACCACGAAAATAACTTGTAAATTTACTTTATATGCATATATTTGACCACCACAACATATTAAATTTCATGATATATCATTCATATAACAATTTGTTTTCATCGTTAGCTAATTGCATCACCATACTGGACTCATAAAAACAAAAGGAACTCGTTACATCATTAGGAAATTGCGCTACCGTAACCTTTATTTTCTGGAGTATATATATGTTGGCAAATTGCATTCGAGTTAAGAACAAAAGATTGAGAAAACTTGATGACACAGAGACAATATGTTTCGTAGGAAATTTGAAATAGTGAACCAATATAAAGGTTTGTCAAAGGTGGTTGGTTATTGAAAATAAAATATTGTATACACCTTTTACCAATTACCCAGGATCACACGTGTAATCAACGATAGGCTAAGTTTATTTCCTTGTAATTTACAGATTGGTTAACACCCGAAAATATCAATCCACACTCTCTTACAACTCATAGTGTAGTCTTAAACATTAGCCGCACCAATCTATTTAAGGCTGAAAGAGTCAAAACGGACACTCCATCAAGATGCTACTTGGGTCAGCTGATATTTGTGAAAGAGACATATCTTCGGAAAATCTTTACGAAATGCTGGAAACAATCATATGAGGAAAGTGGCTATACTCTCTGGTACTGGAAAACTACTCCCTTTCTCTTCTTTTCTCCAAGCTGAAACCATGTAAATCTGCTTGTGAACGGTTGACAACACCGGCCGATGGATTCTTGAGCCTAGAAGATCTTTACCTCCGCTGCATCGGCTTCCTTTTCCATAAGAAATTTTTTCCAAAGTGTTTTCGAGACACTAATATATACCTAAGCTAATTTAAACTGGCAATAAGCATGAAAGAGTTCCAAAGAGTTCCTTTCTACCTTTTCAATGTGGGGGATGAAACCATTGCAGTGTCCTTCTCTATACCCTTAGATTGTCTCTCTGCATCAACTAAAAGAACATTTTGTATCATGGTTAGCTAACTATTGGTATAGAATAAAGTATATTGCGTCATGATCCATTGCTAGAGAAAGAAACCTAACAACTTACACATAAAAGCATTTACAATAAGCGTGAAGCTACCAACTGGACATTAGCAAAGAGGGTATAAGATATATAAGAGATTAACATACCCGTAAGAAGGTAAATATACTTTACCTCCCGATTCCATGCACCTCCTATCCAGCCGTTGGTCAGAGAAATTGCATTTGCAAAGTAAATGAACTGAAAACAACCTTGTATGGCTATGGGAAAGGAGGAAGATTAATTCAATGGTACAGCTACATGAAAGCGAAATCATGAACATTTAAATTAAATGTAGCTATAACTTGAGAAACATGAAGGTATATAAAGTTTCAAATACCATGATTAGCTAACTAAAGAATGATGATGAACATAAATGTAATTCTCGCCAGAGCCATCTTCGAAAAATTCCAGTGCCTGACATTTCAATTTCAGTTGCGAGAGTTTAATTATCAGAATACGAATAAATTGGGCAACATGAGATAAAATGGAAGCACTTGTGAATGAAATGGAGGTTTTGAAATACTAAATTTTTTACCTTTCTAGTCAATTTCCATGGATAGCATAAAATAAGTTTGTATTTCTCTGTTTGATGAGAATAGGCTAACGGAATCGAAAACACGGTGCCCTCTACTCGTTGCAATCTGACTTGTCACTGGTTACAGCCAAGTGTACCAAAAATGACTTCCATCTCTTTGCGTTGTGGGCTTCTCTTAAAAAAATTGGACCATTTTCTAAAATGGATAAACCCATTTCTCTTTATTTTTATCCTATTTTTCATCATATTAAACTTTGGCTAAGATATTATATTTTTGTTCATCTTTACATCAATTTTTTATTCATCTTTGTTGGGCATGTGTTTTTTTTTTTTATTGGATTTTATTGTTTAAAAAATGGGAAATTGTACTCGATATTCATATTGGATACCAATATTAAGTCTATAGCCATATGGTTCTTTTGGCTAGAATATAAACAATATTTTCTACAATATTGTCCAAATTGACCCTTAATTAATAAAAAGAAAAAATGTGTTTTATCTTCTTTGATAACCTGCTCTGTGATTGTGAGTATAAGGTGAAAGAAGTACAGAGGGTAAACTTCAAAATCCGAATTTCAAAATATTTTTTGATTTTAAAATTAAGTTATAGCCAGATGTTTGATTGTCAATTATCGTAGGACTAAAGTACTTTAGCTATGGTTCACACTTCTGTAGCGAAGAAGAGAATTATGTAATATGCATATAAAACCAGGTGATCACTGAGCTGTTTGTCATACGCGAAGGTGTAGAGTAGTTGGTTGAATTATCCATTGTAATCTTAGATTTGTGAACGTAATAGTATAGTATGGATCACACATATATGAAATATATTTGACTGCACTTTAAGCGAATTGCATAGTAGGAGATTATGTGCATCATATATTTTCGGGGAGGTGACGTCACAGCAGGTTGATCACTCAGTTTTTCAAGAGCTGAAGGCTAATAGTGTAATTTCATAGTCGAATGATTGTACGATAGCAATTTCTCGCCCCATATGGCTATATGCTTTATTTAGTCCCCCATAATTAATATTGAGTAAATTCACCCTTAAAAAATTCTCAATTCAAGAAAACTTAAAAAAAAAAAAAAAAATCAATTGCTTTAGTGTTAGTAATTGGATTTTATTGTCTAAAAACTTCTCAATTACAGCCCATTAGGCAGAGTTCGATGTTGTTTTTGTTTAAGAATAATTAAAATGTTATTTTTCATTAATAAAATTGATAATTATTGTAATACAAAAAAATGTTGTATTGTTATTATTGATTTTCTGATTTTAGTTATAGTCTAAAATTTTTTGTCCACTTAAATGTAAAAAAAATGTTCTGAATTGCAGCGGTAAAATTTTATCCACTTTAAAACGAAAACATGTTCTGATCCGTAGCATAAATTTCATAGATTTTTATTCCTTGTATTTATGTTGATAGCGTAGAATTTTTCAAACTAAAAAAAATTGTTTTAGTTAATATTATGTTTGTTAAAAAAATTCAGCAGAGTTTCTTTCCCAAATTTGTCCCGAAAAAGGCAGAAATAATCGAACATTCAAATCATCGAAATTTGTCCCGAAAAAGGCATTCAAATAATCGAGTATCAGTTTATCACAAATTGTCCCGGCTATATTAATGTTTATGTCTTGTGACTTTGGGTTACATTTTATATTCGCTAAATCATATGGTTCGGTTTATGGTTCGGTTTAGAAGTCTCCCTTAATTTATATTTGGTTTGCTTGACAAAAACATTATGTAAGGAGGCTTCTTGACTCAATTTTCAGTGACTCCGGTTTAATCTAATTGGACCAGAGTAATTTTATTAGTCAACAAAACCAATTGGTTAAAAATATGGAAAGCTACTCGTCGTCCCTTTATTCTTCTTCTCCAAAACTCGATCATCCTCCACCACCTCAATCGTGTATGTCCCTTTTTCTTCTCCACCATCTCCGTCTCTTTCTCTCCAAATCTCTTGGTATAAACGCTATCTCTCTCTCAGTTGTTGTTTTTCGTCGATTCTTAGGCATTGCATGTTGCTGGGTTTCGTGGTTTTCAATTGATTTCTAGAGTTTTTGGTTTGTGGGTTTTCTGATTCTGATTCTGATTTTGGATTTCAATTGGCTTCCGACGTCGTGGGTCTATTTGACCGCAATTCTCTAGTTTCAATTGGGTTTCAATTGATTTCTGATTCTATGTATTTTGATGTGGTGATAGTGTGAGGAGCTAAATCGAAATGATTGAAATCATATCTGTATTAAGTTGGGTTCTTTGATTGTCAGCTCACAGCTGCATGGGTAAGGGTTTCTAATTCTCTTCTTCTTCTTCTTAATTTTTTTTAAAAACTGCTTTGTTTTTGATATTCTTACAGTTTTATCATCGTCAGCTACGAAACCAAACCCTAAACCCATAGTTTGTGGAGACTCCTTGATATCTCACTATCACCGGCAGTAAAGGTATTTTCTATTTGAGTTTTCTAAAGCTGATTGTGAATTTTAGAAAAATAGGATTGTAAATAATTTGTTTCCGTAAATTGAAATTTTTTGTATCCAAGCTAGGAAACGGTTTAGAAGTAGTTATGGCTAGCACAATTGATTATTGATAATTCATTTAGGTTAACGAAAAAAACCAGTTTCATGTTATTCAAATGAATGAGAACTTGGATATTTCAATGCGCTATAACAGACTTTAGTAACCCGTAATTTTGTTTTGTTTTAAATCATGTGTTCCGCTTATATATTCTTTATTTCTTTCTTGCAGACATCTTAGATATCAGGAACAATGAGGAGGAAAAGGTCAGCTGATTTGAAAAGCCAGAGCAAACAAAATTTTAAAGTGAGCACATTTCCTTGCCTTGCTTTGTCAAATTTTGATTACATATCAAATAATCTTGATAGTGAACGTTTTAGAACATCTCCTCGTTACTCCACTAAAATTGAGTTTAAAAAAAAAATGTTTTGTTCAATGTAGAAGATACGTATATTTCAACATATGTATATTTCAATGTTATTGTCAACATAGGTTGAAGTATGAAGAGCTCAGATCTCTGATGCAAGCCTGAAATATAAGAATTGATATAGCTTTCTTAATACTGTGTTAGTGAAAAATTAAGATGCAAGATGGGGTAAAAACTACTTAGTGTAACCTTTGATTGGCCTTTGCTAATCGTATCGTCACCGCCTAACTTCCTTGATGAACTCACATAATTGAGCTTTTGTAAATTTATAGGAGCAGCTAAAACTCATAACAATAAATCGTTAGTATTGTGATTACAAAAAAAATTAAGATGAAAGGAACGTCGCCAATAGTTTATAGTATTCTAACCTTTAGCTGTTCAATTGCGTTTCTCATACCGGATTAAATGCAGTGATTATTTACAGTAGCTTGAATCTTTGTTCCTGAAATCAAATAGACCCTGGTTTGAGTATAGTTTAGAATAAGATGTTTAGAGCGGAGCATCATATGGTTTAATTTATGGCAAAATAGGTGTAAATATTACCTCTTTATCTACTGCTTCCATAGGTGCAAGATCTTTACTTGAATTCTCCACGCGGTTTTGAAAGTGTAACCGTAGAGCATTAGCCATGATTCTACTTTCGTTTTCAGTAATGCATTTGTAGTATTGAGCAAACCTTAGGACAACTTACAACATAAGATCATTAGCCATGATTGAGCAAACCTACAATCATTTTTTCAATAATGCATTTGTAGTATTAGACCGCAGCACATATTATTCATTGGCTACTTCCCAATCTCCTGATAATTAACAAATACATCAGAGGTAAATAATATTTTTTTAAGATAGTAAATATTGAGTTGGAATCTCTGCGAGAAATCATAATAACTTTATAATCAATCATATAATAGTTCCTTCACATGCATCTTCGCAAGCTTTAAGAATGTATATTACTTTCTCATGAAGAATATAAAACAAACTAATGGAATGTTTTGTGTTTGTATTTCTTACATGTTCATCTGCGAGTATGATAGTCACGTGAACTGGAACCTAGTGTGGAGAACTTTGACACGAATACACCGAGATGAGGTGAGCTCTGTGATTTCATTAAGCTTTGTGAATGCTTGACCAATAGAGAAACCATATTTGTTTTTTTTTGAATCTTAGGCTACGATGGTTTTAGTGTTTTTCTCTGAATATTTTGAAGTACCAAGGATCCTGTATTTATAGAATAGTGAAGGATGTTTAAATGATTTAGGGTTTTGAACTTTGATTTTCCTGACGCAAAATCTTTTGAAAGTTTGAAATAGATTTTTAATTTTTTAAATGGTTGTATTATTGGTAACAACTTTTCATTAGTAAATCGTAGATCTTGAATGTTTTCCTTTTTGGTATGTATTCAACATTTAAATTTGGTAATCAGTATATTTGTTTCGATTTTAGGGGAATATTTTTCGAAGACCGCAAGGTTTGACTGTTTTTCCGTGGAGAAGAATTCGGGCCTGTTTTTAGTGTAACTGATATTTCAGGATTCGAAATACGAAAAAGTATTATTGTATGTTGGTTTTTTCAAAATTTTCGAGTCTGTTGACGCTATGGTTATGGGCTTGTTTCAAGTTATGTGTAAAGCCCGTTTAATTTTTTGCCAATGGTTTAAAATGTTACGGTTATTGGATCCGCTTTGTCAATTAATTTGGATTCATACCGGTTTAATTTAAGTTAGATTTTGAATGTTTAGATCCACGTGTTTTTTTATATAATTGGGTCGGGTAATTTGGTTGATTTCTTTGATAATTTCCGATAAAAACCTGTTTGGACACAGGGATAGTGTCTTTGTTAAATTAAAATCCTTAAGTTGTTCCTTTGTTTTAATAGTATAGATTAGCATAGAAATTATTTTCTCTTACCCATAAAAAAAAATTACACAAATGCAAATTACTTAGACTAATATTCCAGTGACCGACAACAACAATAGAAGGACTAGCCGGTTAACAGGTCGAAGGTCTAACCTTGTGTTCTCAAGTTGGTATTTGCCTTTGGAGAAGATAAACCATTGATTGTTACAGCCACTACTTATCCACATAAACTTTCAACTCACTAGAAACTGGACCAGTCTATGAATCAACTTGGCACTTCAAGACCCAATCTAACCGCAGAGGAAATATGAATGATCCCACTAAACTGGACTATAATAAAATCAAATCTTAAAGACAACCTACGCTATGGCCCACACGTGACTATTCTGCTTTAGCCAACTCGATTAGTCTGTTGTTCGCTATAGACACACAACAACATATGAAGGTGCTAATTTCACAAGTGTTTTTTTCTATAATTTTTTTTTCTTGGCTTGCCATGAATAATTACAATTGATTCTCCACTTTAAAAACCATCGCTATGTACTGTGTATAGATAGATATCGAAAGGGACTCTAATGGCGACGAATACTTCAGTGGTAGAATATCTCCTTTTGGCAGTATTTTCCCCAGCCATATGTATTCACCAATTCAGCACTTGCACGAAATTAGATTGAACAGTAATAAAAAAAAATATATGATTATTATTTACCAAATTAGTGGGATTAGCAAAAAAAAATCAATAATGAATCATTGTGATTGATAGCACAATCTTGCGTAGGTCCAAAGATGAACAGAATCGTGTTAAACTTTTTCTAAGGGTTTTTATCATTTTTATAATTCACCTTAAAAATCAATATCTTATTCATAAAATCGTAATCAAAGTCCTATTAAAAGTACTCATGCATTTACCATTTTACACCAAAAGGAAAATCTCTAGAATATACATGATCCGATCGTCTTAATTTAAATATAAAAGTAAAAATCACTCACTTTCACATATACACATATATCTAACAAAAGGGTAAAAGGAGTGTCAAAAGTGACTGAAAAGGTAACAACAGATAGTAAAAAGAGCTAAAAAAGAAAAACATTTTTCATCATCATCAACCGTCGTCGTTATTGCCGGCTCCGGCTACGGCTCCAGGGAAGTTTACCGAAACCCGATCCAGATTCAATTCGGGTCTGGACCCTTTTAAAATCCGAATAAGGACAAGGGATAGTGATTCCACCTTCTTGACAAAACCCAAACTCTTCTTCTGCCTCTCTCAGAAGCTCACCGAACAGAGGATGGTTAAAGTATACGATTGGCACCAAAACTCTGTGAAAGTCTCCGTCTTTTTTACCGACGTAAACCGCCGAGTGACCTTTCGGAACGGGGTTGGGTTTTTCTCGAATCGGACCCTGCCCAATTGGTATGTATCCGGAACTTGATCTTTTAGACCCGAGAAATCTGGCGCCGTGTGATGTGAGACTCCGACCCCAACTTATGAGTTTCGTGATAGCTCTCGGTTTACAAACCGGTCGGGTCGGGCTTAAACGGGTGTATCTCGAACGGCGGATACGGGTTTTCCGAAGGATCCATCTTGAGATTAGTTGAATCGGTCTTCTAATTTTGATTCCTCTTAACCTCCTCATCGTTTAAAAACGGAACAGAGCTAGTTTCAGACCGGAGACAAATCTACAACGGTTAAGACAAGACAAAGAAAGAAAGAAGAGATTATCGAAAAACGTTAGACGCCACAAGATTAAAATGAGACCCTTCACTCTGTTTTTTTTCTCTGTTTACAGAGCAAAAAGACAAACTTTTGGAGTTTCAAAGCTCTGGCTTTTGAATTCGTTTGTGTTATCGGTTTATAAGATCAACGGCGGAGATGTGTAAACGGAAAGAGAAAGATAGATTTGGAGGACTCTGTGGCTGTCTAAACGCTAAAGAGGAAGAGCAAAGTAAGATGCATAGAACTTTAAATAGAGAAGAAGCAGCCAAGAAAGATTATGATTTTGGGAGGAAGACTTAGTCAGGTCTATTGACGGTTGGATGAGGAGAAAACATCTCAACCGTTGGATTAGATTTTGAGGAAAAACCTGACCATTTGCTTTTCTCACCTAAACAATTCTTCATTAAATCCACACTTTAGTTTAGCATTAACCACAGTTTCTCAGCATTCACCTCTAATTTTCAATATCTTTCCGTAATCTTAACCTTGCGAATTTAAATCTTATAGCTAATTATAATGTAAAAATGCAGAGAAGAGGATGAGTCACCGGAGGCTCAACCACTACTAAATACATATGTTGTTTGATAACCAAATACGATGCAACCACACGTGTGATATCAACGTGGCAAACTTTTTTTTGTCCCGATTAGGTAATACTCTACAAGAGATCATCGAACCTCTACTGTATATTTTGTCATTGATCAGTTTAGCTGCACTATGCTGGCAAAATGGTTTATTAAAAGTTAAAACAAAGTTGCGTACGGTGTGTCCTTTAGATGTCTCCCTTGTAGTTTTTATTCATGAGCAGACAAGAAATGCCCAAATAATAATAACTGAGGTCACAGATCCGAGTCTGGGCTCTAACTTTTGTTTTTGCCAACTTAAAACCAGTTTGTATTAATCTAACAAGAAACAAGTTTTGGACTATTCAATCATATTATATGATTGTCCCTACTCCCTAGTCCTCATACTGAAAAACGATTATCGTTACTAGCAGAGTAGATACTTCTGATGACTATGAATGAAATCCTAATCCTAATCCTTTTTTAGCAGGCTACTTATTTTCAATAATCAAGTGCTACTACCCTATTGCTCTACTCTTAAATCCTAATCCTCTTTTAGCAGGCTAATACATACAATTACACATACATTACATATATTATTATATATATATATATATAGTGTTTATTTATAAAATTCGGAAGTAACGTGTCCTTTACCGAATAGAATATGATTTACGTGTGAGAAAAATGTTTCTTTTCTCATCTTGAAAATGACACTCTAATAGTAGTATACTACTATTCATGTATTTATCATTCCGTACAAGTCCGTTACGTGCACGAACGTGTCTCTCGTGACTGCAATTGCGTGGGGCCCATTTCACTCGCGTATGTCCAGACTCCAAACGCCAAGCCAAAGCAGTCTAATATTACTCACGCAACTGTTAATCGGTACTGAATTGAAGTTGTAGACGTAAAAAAAGAAAACGTTAAATTACTAGTCTACTAGATAAAGGCTTAGTTAAACGAAAGTTTGAAAGTCAAAGTCGTTTGATTTAAAAGAATATTTCCTTTCAACATTGAAATTAATAATAGATCAAAAATAGAGTTAACTTAGCATTATTTGATTCTCTAGTTTAAGCGACATAAAATAATGTCTTAACTGCGAGGTTCCTCAAACTTATACCGTACAACACCATGCGATGACTTTCGAACAACCCTTTGGAGTTTCAAGTAAGAGCGCAAATTTGTACTTTATTTTCTTAATAAGGAAACGATCAAGTTGAAACTCAACGAAAGAAAGACAGAGACATCCCTAGAAACTTAGAAAGTCACGCATACATGTTTATTATTTTATGTCTACATTTGATATATGTTGAAATAGATTATTCAACTTGTTGACAACATAATTAGTAAGCGCATATTCGATTTGGTATATTTATTTTGGTTATTGGTATTTCCCCTCTCCTACTGGGAACGGTATGATACCAATTTGAAATGGCGAAACAAATCACAATTTGACTTGGAATTTTGTCTTACACAAACTATACAATATAGCTAAAGGTTTTTTTTTTTTTTTTTTCAAATGACAGTTTGTCTTCCACGAAATCCAGTCCAATATTAAAATAATAATAATTTTATTATCTTTATAATTAAGTTGGATGCTGAAAAAAGATGTATAAGTGGATGTTAAAAGGTGAAAATTTGGATTAGAGACATTGTAAAATAATATTAAAGCATATGTACAGCTGGTAATATTTTTGTCTCTATTTGTACGGATAATCGTACATGACGTGTAATAAACGCTTTTGGATGCCTCGAAGAATTCAAGGTTTAGATTAGGTTCATGATAAAACGACGTCCGATTAAATGCCCTCATATAAATCAGAGATAATCGTTGTTCAAATATCTAAAAACGTTAGTCAGTCCCTTAATTTGCGGCGGATTAAATAGGATACGTTTTTAGAACATTAACTTGATTTCAATTTGACAAATTCGTCCGAACAACTTTCTTCTGTAAATCGATAGCCAGCGGAGAAATAAAGAAACCATAAAAATGGGAGAATCATATCATAATGTGATAAGTAAGCATCGTTTAGTCGTTACGTTTGTCGTTTCTTGATCGTACCTAAAATGACGTCGTACCGAATTGTGCAGCTTGGTCAACATCAGCAGCCATGCCCAGTTGCCCACCAAGAACTTGAAGGTACGACCAAGGAATGTTTTAAAATTAATGCCACGTGACCTTTAACACGTGCACTACTTTCCATCTTATTGGTAAAACACGAGCCTCATAAAGCCCAATCAGGATATAAGCGCAACAAAAATGGCATGATATCACTAACCGGCCCAAGTTTGTGCTGGACGTCAAAATTTCATAGCAGGGCTCAATGTTAGCAGCTGTAAGGCTAAATATGGGCTTTTATTAAGCCCAGTAATATATGAAGTGGAACCGACACGGAGTGCTACTCGAAAATACGAAAACAGCAAGAAAGTCCGCACCCAAAACACTGATAAAATAGATATATTTTCGAAAACCTTACATTTGATAAATCAATCTGTTACAGCTAACATTTTGCAATCCAAACTTAGTTCTGATCCAAAAGAAGAAAAAAATCACAATAGCTTTGGAACCTTCTATACACTTTAAACCAAATCAAGAACCCAAAACAAGCTTAAAGAACACAGTTAATCACACAGGTAAGAAAGTAAAAAATTGTTATAACCCTTGTAGTCTTCGAGCTTCGTGGTAAGTAAACTGAGCGTCGTTCATTGATTAATCATCAATCTCTTTCATTTACATTTTTGAAGCCGGTAAGGTAAACTTGAGATTGGATCACAGTGCACCCAACTTTAAACCCTGGAACAACTGTAAATCCAACTTTGGCTCGAGCAGGACTCACCGACAACTTCTTCTTATCTTGTCTTCTTCTCAGAACATTCTCCATGAAAACAATCGAAAAATCAACTCCGCTTTCAACTTGGAAAATCTCAACCGGAGGATCAAAGGACAATGCTAGCTTGTGAAGAGTCCAAATCGAGCTAGCCATCGTGACAAAAGACTCGTAGAACGTGCCCAGAGACCTCCAAGAACTCAACACAGCTTCGTTTTGATCCATGTTGCTGAACATCGAAGACTCCATGTTCGGATGAATGAGCTCGTGATACTTCTTATCGCAAAACCTAGAGAATCCACAATCTTTATCTCTGTCAAGAAGCTCCATCGGATTGCTCGACACATGTTGCATCAATTCCCTCAACGAAGAATCTGAACAACACATTTCAGATCCTTCTCTATCGCTCTCATTCAGATCAAATCCTTCTCCATCGAAACCTCGAAACATCCCCAAGCAAACATACGACAACAATGCGTACCGGTTATGTCCCTTCTTAGCATAATCTATCTCAGGATGAACAGAATCAGCAGCTAAATCCAGATCCCACCCAGCTTTTTCCATCAACTCAATCAGAATCTTAGTGAACTTCTGAGTAGCTTTAAAAGAATCACGCAATAGAGACTCGTAAACCCTAACCGATAACAGAACATCTGACGATGATGATTTCAAATTTGCAGACAATCTCTTTGATAGCTTCGAGTTAGATTTCTGAATCTCACCTAATTTGTTCCTCAGACTCCAAACCTGCAAATCTTTTGCGTCCATCTCAGCTTGTAACCGGTTTGACACCGTTTCCAAAGCTCTAAGCTTGCTCTGATTCTCCTGCACCCGAGATTCCAAACACGACCCAATCGCTAAATCAGGCTCAAAATCCAGACTTTGGCGGTAGTTTCTGCAGAATCGCTTCAAATCGGATAATTTCTGGAGGTTTGAGACTAAAGCCCTATCAGCAGCCTTAACGCTTTCCTCCGCGAACGGCGCGTGTGCGGCTTGCAATTGAAGATACCAAGCTTCGAAAGAAGACACCGTCGCGAAAACCGAAGAAATCAAACTCGAACCCATCTGGGTATCCAATTTCCTAACCTGAGAAAGCTTCGGTTGATTAGGTCTAACCAGAATCTTCGTCTGGGGATCACTCGACGGAGATTTAGCAGGAGATCCCGGAGATGGGGTTTTGCCGGTGAGAGGCCTGTCGGGTTTGAGGACGACGACTTTCTGATCGGTGATGAAATCCTCGGCGGAGTCAAGGAGTGAGAAACCCTCGGCATCGGAATCGACGCCGACTCTCTCGCCGTCCTCGGTGAAGAACTCGTAAGTCTTGGTTTTGACCGCCATGGCTAGTTTCTGAAACATCGTTGAGAATTGTGGAGGATGTGTAGCTTCTGCGATTGCCGATGTTTCCACTTCCCGCATCGCGGAAATGAGCAATCAGGAGAAGAAGAAAGAAACAAAAAATCCTCTTTTTTTCCTCCGCGAAATCCGAATCGATTTCAGAAGCGAAAAAGACTTGATTTTGATTTCTCGCGCTGAGAGACAGAGTAGCAGTTAAAAGAAATTGAGCTTGAGAGAGAGATTAATGGTGCTTTGGATGCATTGGAAGAAAGGAATGCACAAAGCCTTTCCCTTTCCGTTGTATTTTTGTTGCTTTTTAGATTTATTTTTTACATTTTGTTAGTTCACGCGCGTACGTACGGTAACAAGTGAATTTTGTTACAAAATTTGCTAACCTTTAATAATATAACCTTTTGTTTAACGGTAACAAGTGAAAGATTTGCTAAAACGACTGACTAGAAGGTTATATTTTTATACCAATTACGTAACGGACAACATCAATGGACATTTCTGACAATGGCAAAGTAATCATCATAGCAGTGACAGTGAGTTAAGTAAAAGAATTACTAGTATTATTTAGGTTAAACTTTTATTATTAATCTGCTATACTACTGATCGGTAAATCATTTTGGACGTAAATTAGTCTATAGATTAAGTTTATAAAATAAAATAAAAACATCTGAGAAAGGGTTTAATCTTACGTCTACGTTAACTGTCAACACTCGTAGTCTTATCTACAAATGTGAACGGCACGAAAAGTTGAAAACTAAATGTGGTATCTTCTTTCGACATTTTCTTCTTATTTATATACACCATTGGTATTTAATACTCGGATAATAACCAATAATTAAGATATACATCTCCCGGTTAGTGTATGTTAAGCTGAAAGTTTTGCTATAAAAGCGATGGAAAAGGCATATTGATCCCTTTATACAAATTATTAACAGGAAACATCTATTTGTATAAAACATTGATTATTAACCACCGACACTAATCATAGATTCCTAGCTTTGAAGACACCTTTACGAAAACATGTCTTCCGAAACTCATCTCCCATTTACTTTGCTTTCTTTTTTATTTCTCCCTTTTCTTCACGTCTTTAAGATACTTTTAGCAAACATTTTTCACTGCTAATTGTTTATCATTATGTTAGTTAACATTCAGTGTCGGGGTTCTATCTTAGCTCTAACATCTTAATGTTCACATCTGCGTAAAAATATATGTATTATTGCAAAAAAAAGACATGAAAAGTTTTAACTTTAAATTATAGTTGCATTTTATATAATGAACCTGCAGATTTTTAAGCTATCTTCGACAAGGTTTTTATAACTATTTAGCATTTTTGGAGTGCTTAAAGGTTAAGCAACAAGATAAACACAGCTATAGTGTATTTATGGAGTATATTACACCATTATGCGTAAAATCCACAATGAAATATATTTATAGTTATCTACTTATTTCCTGTGGGACATCAAATCAAACGTGAAGACAAAATCGTGGGTCGTATATGTCACTGTCACTAGTTCTAATTTGACCATTTGGTTACCAACGATTTCGGTTGTTAGATAAAGTTCCTTATGCGACTCGTCTGACTGTATTAAAACATCCATTCTGTTCTGCTGTTGTATATACTATATAGGGGTGTTTTAGCTAGAATTTAGGACTTTAAACAATCTAAAACAAAATTAAATAGATTACGACCTCGTTTGATAAACTTTGAATTAAAATATAAATACATTTCACTCTTAGTTAAGTTTTTCCCCCAATTTGAACTCGATTTTCAAATCAACATTCTTTTTAGCTTCGATTTGGGTTTTGATCGGTAATCTTGAGAAAGGTGTATGACTAATCCTAAATCATAATACGTAAATAACTGCAGTGAGCCGTGAAAAAAGTAGCCCAACAAAAGAGTAAAGACCCAAGCCCATTTAGACAATCGAAATGACCAAAGTACCCATGTTCTGTAACTAAAAGGACTAACGATAAAACAGCTGGATCGAATCGGATCAGATCAAAAAGCAGAGGCGTCGTCTTCTGGCTGCTCCTCCGTACCAAACTCTGATCCACCTCTTCTCTGTCCCCTCTCTCTATATTAATATAAATACACATACTTTTTTGGTTTTTAAAGAAAAACATTCAAAAGCAAATGTATCGAAATCGAAATTGAAATTGAAATTGATAGTTGAGGTTATTATTTTTATTCTAAAATGAAAACAAAAAAGGTAGGCCTAGTAGGTGTGTAGGTATTTTTAGTAGTATAACTAAGAGAAATTGCATTGGATGGGTACTAATAATGTTGAAATTAACTGACAATATTTTTTCTTTATCGGGTCTTACTTTTTACAGGTGAAAGATGAAATTGCCCATTTCCTCACCGAGTGAACTCGTTCCTCGATCATCATGATCCAAAAGTGTATCTTTACCTGAAATATCTAATTTTTTTGTGAGGTCAGACTTTATAGCCCAAATTTTTTAACAATCACAATCCAATTTCGTCTCATCCAACCACCGTCATCAATAGATCTCCGTTGAAGATTGTTGACCTTCTCTCTCAAGACGACGATGACGAAGTCTCCAACGTCACTGTACCTCGCAAAGCTTCGGATGCGCTTCCTCTTCCGATTGTTATCATACTAATCGAGATAAAGCATAAGGAAGAGAGCAGGAAGAACGGAGTACGTGTCGTTCGTGAAAGGAGGTTAAGTTGGAACTCTGTATAACTCGTTAATATATACCATTGTTATAATGCTAGCCTCGTTATTATCATTGTTATTATCATTGGTGAATATTATTATTACACGATAATAGAAATATTATATATACCTCTATTATTTTGCTACGTCAATATAAATGTTATTCCGATTTTTAATATGCTACACAAATTAACTTGGTAATAGAGGGATAAAACAATGTTAACGCAGCTATTGCTAACTCGTTACAACTATACGATATTATTGTTACCATGTAATTATATCATTAGCGTGTTAACATTTGATATATCAGTTTAGTATACTTGTTATTATGTTAATTTTGTGTTTAGGGTTCTGGGTTTAAGGTGGTGTGGTAGGGTTATTATATTAAGATTTAGTGTTTAGTGTTTATAATTTAAATATTTGGGTTTGGGTTTGGAATTTAGGGTTTGGGTTTTGAATTTAGGGTTTAGGATTTAGTATTTAGGGTTTAGTATTTAGTTAACTTGTTATTATTATTTGTTGTCTGGTATAGATACCCAAATAAAGTGTTATTATTATTGATATCATGTTAACTTTATTATTATCATGCTAATACGGAGAAGTTACATATTACAAGTTATATGTTATCATATTAACTTTATTATTATAGTTACATATAAATTGTTATATGGATAATTGTTTTCAGTTAACACGTTAATAAGTTAACACGCTTACAAGTAAATTATTTAATGTATCCATTAATTATTTTGTTACGGTAGACTGAGTGGCAATCCGAATTCGAGGACTATTTGGTCATTTCGTAGGAGAGAGATCTAATTATAACTTAACTTTACCTTATTTTCAATAATGCAATCTACATTACCCATTTCGCAAAGTTACCCTATAACTAATGAAGCCCATCAACTTCGCACTGGTTTTCGAGAAGAGTCTACAGCTGTGACAAGAGGTCTTTTAGGCCTCTTTCTTCTTGGAATTTGCTCTCTCTTTTCCTATATTCAGTTGTACTAAATTGATAGAAATTTTAAATTTATTTGGTTCCGAATGGTTATATTCTTAGCATGGGGTTGTTAAGTTGTTATTAAGTATTAACATAACTATATTGTACATGTTTTTTTCTGTTTCTGAAGAGAAATTTGTTTTTTAGCAGGTAATGTCTGGTTTTACGAAATTACCATTGAGAAATGAAAAGTAGAGACTGTTGGGGCGAGTCTTGTCATTTAGCACTTTTGCACAGTTTATAGAGACCATCATCGCCTTAAAAAAAACAAAAATATATAAATACAACTAAAAAAAAATTTAAATATATTAATGCCACAATAATTCCTCATATCTACTGACAAGAGACAATTGCGATATGATGGCAATTTACTTGCAAAAATATTACTTTTAAATTTCAATTCCCCCAAAGTATCCTGCTATTTTGGTTTAACTGTCTTCTTAACTAATGAGCTTGTGACAATTACGCAAATGATCATTTCTCATCTTCGGAATTTGATGCAACTGAGATAACTAATCAAAACAAATCAATTAAGGAAGAGATTGGACACATCCTATAGAGTCCAAGGAAGCGAAGGACTCATTTAAATTTAAGCCACTCTCTCCAGGCGCCGCTCTCTCTCTCTTCCCATTCTCTCTCTTTCTGGGAATGGTGAGTCAATTTCACCACTGAGAGCTCAAATTCGCCTGACTTTATCTCTTCCCCGAGAAAAACACCACCCAGAACAGACAAGAGATTGAAACTACATCCATGGTGGGTTTTGATCCTTTTTTTCCTTCTGGGTCTCGTTAAAGTTTCGTTCTTTTGGTACCAAAAAAACATGGGTTTTGATTTCAATTTTGCAGATGGAACCTGGAGAATTCCCTGCATGGCTTGAGGTTTTGTTAAAGGACAAGTTTTTCAACGCTTGTTTGGAGCATGAAGACATCAAGAAGAACGAGAAGAACATTTTGTGTATCGATTGTTGTCTCAGCATCTGCCCTCACTGCCTTCCTTCGCATACCTCTCATCGTCTTCTTCAGGTCTCTTTTAAGAAAAAGAAAGGAAAAAAGTCTTCTTTTTTGTTGTTTTTGAAAATTTGCATTTTTTTCGAAAAAAGTTTTAAACTTTCTGTTTGATTTTTTGGTTGCAGATAAGAAGATATGTTTATCACGACGTTTTGAGGGTGGATGATGGTTCGAAGTTGATGGACTGCTCTTTAATTCAGGTTTGTTGGTTTTGGTCTTGTTAATTAATTAATCCTAATTTATGACACTTAATAATCTCTTTAGTCCATCAGTTTTTATGGGTTCTTGTGCCCTAAATTCACAGCTATCATTATCTTTCAATTAATACGCTTTTTGTTTTGTGTGTATGTGTGTGATGATGGTGATTGAAGCCATACACAACGAACAGTTCGAAAGTTGTGTTCATCAGTGAAAGACCCAAGTCTCGACACTTTCGTGGTTCCGGTAACTTTTGCAACACCTGTGACCGGAGTCTCCAGTCTCCGTACAGCTTCTGCTCTCTCTCCTGCAAGGTCTGTGCTTCTTTGATTTCCTTAAAGCAACATCTTTCTCGTCAATTACGTTTTCATTTTCAAAATTCAACTTTTTTTTGTTAAAGGGTTTCATTTCAAAACCCATTTCGATTCATTATAACTTTTCTTCGTCTGAGTCGATGTTCTTTTTAAGAAATCATGTTTGATTTCAAAATCTTTCAAAACTCCCAATTCGATGTTCTTTTGATTTGTTTGTCCCTTTTCGATGCGCGAGTAATTAAATTACACGCGTGTACGATCACATTTACACCTAATTGTCGCTTGTTTGCTTTTGTAGATCAGTGACGTCATAATGAGACAAAGAGGGCTCTCAGGGTTTCTCCGCGTCTGCAAGATTCTTCATTTAACCGACGAAGGAACCAGTACGACGCCGAGTTCCACGCTCGAACCCACCGGGTCGACCCGAACATCTTCCGGGTCAGGCGGTAACGGAGGAGGAGGAGAGGACTTGTTCTGGTGTCAGGCGCTCGCTTGCACCGCCACAACTGAAATCGTTCGGAAGAAGCGAAGCAGCTTAACAAAGTCTTGTCGGAGAGTCACGACGCCTGTTTCTCCGACTATCATGGAAACTCCGGCCAGCTTTCTTAACCGACGGAAGAAGACGCCGCAACGAGCACCGCTCTATTAGTTCGTTAGTCGAAGTGGTAAGTAGAATAAATACACGTAACGTAACTATAGTCTAATGGACTTTTATGAACAAAAAAAAAAACTATAGTCTTATGTTTTTAAACTAAACAAAGTTAGTATCTAAATATCGTATTTATGATTAAAAAAAGATATCAGAGAAAGAGAAAGGTGCTCTCCTGAATTTGTCTGGTCTGTGTAACGGGAGAATTTAAATACTTTTGGAAAAATGAAATATATTTGCGTATAATCCGTTAAGCTTCCTCTTTTATTAGTGTTTTTTTTTTTTTTTTTTCTGTTACATTCATGATTGCATTTTCATGTTCACTATTAAGGCCGCCTAGATTTATTATTTACTGCGGCGAACTAAATTCTCAACTTTGAAAGGATTAAAAGTTTAATCATTAAATGCCGTTGGACCTACCATATCTTTCTTGGCTGAGTTAAATGATACGTTTGAAAAGAAACGAATTAAAATGGTGATGGAGAACTCTATAGTCTAAAACGTGTCTGCAGAGGAGAGTAAACATAAATGATCGTTTCGCCTTGTAAATGTATAAAATTTAGATTACAACATAAATATGAATTATTCGATACTAGCCGGTTGGTAATAAATGTGATTTTTTTTTTTTGCTAAGAAGAAAATGTATGCGATAATTTGTGGTATGTGTTTTTGTCTTTACTCATAATATTTATAGTGCCTTTTGCACGAACGAACGAACGATGACTTAAATTGATTAATTGGTTTATGAAAAAAAAAAAAAAGACAAAAAGATTGAGACAGATATTATGGATAAACGTGAAATTGTGATTGTTTCTGAGGCAAAATAGTCGTTGCTCCCCTGTTTTCCTGGACCACCTTCTCCTTTACATTTCTTACTTCCTCTTTGTATCTTCTTGTTCTTGACATATTTTTGTTTAATTATTTGATCATTTGATGATGAAAACAATGTTTTGTTCTGTTCGGTTAAATGTAGCTAAATTGTAAGTTTGTAACCATATTTACAAGATCAAAACAACTTTAGATTTTACATTTTGAATATTTTTTTAAAACAAACCTGTTATTAGATTTCGTACAGATGAATTCGGTCTATTCGGTACAAACGTTTACTCTAGATTATATAGACAGTCACTCACACATACACGATCCTAATTCGTAAGTAAAGGGTTGTTTATGAATTCAAGTAAACTATGTACAGCTAAATCAAAAGTCGCTAAATAAAAAACGGAAATCGAGTTTTGCTACTTTGATTTGAATGGGACAAGGCCATTTTTGCACTGGAACTTGAACCAGATATATAATAATAATAAAATAGTTTCCAATATTGCTCATAGAATTTCTCCATTTGAAATATAACGGAAACCGAGTTTTGCTACTTTTGTGCAAACATGAAAAATTGTTTTTTTTTTTTTTTGGTCAAAGATGAGAAATTGTTTAAAACGTTTTAAAAGGACAACGTAGTTGATTTTGGGCGTAGCTGGGCCTGTTGAAAGAACATTATTAAGATTAGGATTTATGTGAAGAACTATGAAGCAGACCCTTGTTCTATATGGTACAATGTGGCTTAAGAGAAGAAGCATGAAAACGATCTGGAATGACGGAATTGCCCCATACACATGTGAAACTGAATAAACTTGAGGCAAGTTGGTTTCTAATGAGGCTTCGTAAGAATGATGACGCGGTTTTGACCGATGCGAGTCTCACTAATGCGACCAAGGTGTCGAAGAACCTGTTAAACACACCAGAAGTTGACCAATGATTATGTATTTGCAAGTGTCGTCTGATTCTGGTGAAGAGTTAAGGAAGCATTGTTGTTGAAATCTAAGGAAACAGATTGAAACTCACTGTGAGTATTGCTTTGCCGGTGTTGTCAAGTTTCAACATTGGTCCCTTCATGTCAGTTTCAAGAAAGAAATGTTTGCCTTTTACTGCTCCCGCTGTTACTATGTCTCGTAGTTTCTACATATAAACAGTTTCAAGATTATTATTTACCACTTTTCACCGGCATTTCAGCATACAAAATCTATATACTATTGATAAAGAAAAAGCTTACCAGTGCTTTCTCCCACAGGTTTTCAGCGAGCTCCGCAAATATAACAAACCCAAGGTCAGTGCAAATTGTCACGCAGAAATCAAAATCTGCAAACTCATAATAACAGAGGATAACATACCTTCTGTTTAGGGGCTGAGATAAGATGAGCGTTTGCTTCAGCATATGAAGCCATATCATTGATTGCCGCATTCACTTTCTCAAGTGTCAGCCTTCCTCTCATGTATCTGTTTTTTTTTTTTTTTTTTTTTAAACAAATTCCTGNGAGAGAGGGATAAAAGTAAAAAAAGTACTTACGTTGAGAGAGAATTGAGTTCCTCAACAGTTATGTACCAAAGCGGAGGAGACCCACGACCTTTCTTCTCCTGGCAATCAAACCAGAAGAGGTATGATAGAATGCAAAACACCAACATAACCTTTGGAATCTTAAAAGGCCATAAACTCTATGGAGAAAAAAAAAGTATATGCAAGTTCTTCTACCTTGGGTAAAACAGCTCCTGCTTCCTCATCAGATTTCATAGAGCTGAGAGCGGTATTTTGTTCGTGAAGCTTGACATTTTCTTGGAGCAAACTGGTATAAAAGCACACTAGTCCTTAGTCTAGATTCTTGATTTAGTGATATTGAAAATAAATGGATCGTTAAATGTATGTACATACCATCTATTGATATCTGAATTCAACATTGTAGTCTTATCAGGGAAATGAGACGGCGCATAAACTGATATCTTCTGCAATTTCCCTTGTTGTTTCAGCGACGCCTCAATTAGTTTCTACAAGCAACAGAAATTCTCAAAGTTTCAGACTCTAAACTCTAAACTGCTCATAGCTGAAACTACAACATATCGGCGAGAATTGGTTAATGGCCGTTTCTAGAATCTCAAGTACCGAAAATTGAATATCGGCGATTGAAATCTCGGGTTTTAAGCAATTTCGTACCTTGGCTTTGGGAATAGCTTCGGTCTCTTCTCGCAACCGGTCCTTGATCGACTGTACCTGAAGCTCCATCGAGCTCAGCGCCGTGTCGATCGACGTCAAATCCGGGATGCTGCTCGGCGGATACACTGCGGAAATCCGAAATTAGGGGATTAGATGGAGAGGAGAACAACGGATTGTGTTTCGAGTGTTGGAACTCGCGATCGAGACTCACTGTTCCGGGCGATGACGAGTTCCTGCAACTCGCCGATTCGTTTGTTGAACGAAGCGATTAACAGATCTAGAGAAGATCCAGCTTGATTTCCCTCCATTCTTCACGAAACACTCTCAGATCTCCAACCCACACTGTCTTTAATTCTTGATCCCCTTCGTCTCGCTTTAGGTTTTTCAGAAAATGAAAATTCCAGAAAAGTTTCCGGCGGGAAAGTTGAAGCTGGATCGCTACTTCCTCTATTTTGCGTATAATGGGCTTATGGCCCAAGTAAATTAGCGTGAGATTTAACAACCTTACTAAATTACTAATATCCATATTAGGGCTGAGTATATAATTCATTTGCTATCTAAAGGGATATAGCCGCTTAAGCTTTTCATAAACCAAAGCTAATTCCTCACTTATCTGTCTCTTCTGTCGTCTCATCCGTCCTCATTAACAAGAGACCAGTCCCTTATTAGGTTAGATTTTGATGGCTAATCCGTTTTCTCCGTTACTTAGTCCGGTTAAGCTATCTAGTATATGCCTCCGTTCAAAGATAGGTAAAGAAAATGCTCTCTTCACATGTTTATTTTTTCCTTAAGGCAATTATGATTTAACCGATGGATTTTTTTTACACTTGGTAATGTTTTTTTTTTTTTTTGCTACGAGTTAATAACTTAAAATTTGGGTTTCAATTGAAATTATGGAAGATTAAGCAATTGGCAGCTCAACATCAATTGACCTCCATAAATTC
>OVBJ01000259.1:0-70088 GCA_900406535.1 Noccaea bulbosa
TGTTTGAGTTGGGGCTCTTTCCTGATTGTGTTTGTTATTCTACTATGATCAGTGGATACTGTAAATTAGGCAAGTTGGATGAAGCTTTCCAGTGTTTTGGAGCGCTGTTGAAAAGCGGAAATGTACCGTCTTTGACAACGTACACACTGCTGATTGGTGGTTGCAGCAAGTTTGGAAATGTAGACGATGCAGAATCTCTGTTTCAGGGAATGATAAGCGAAGGTTTGGTGCCTGATGTTGTAACGTTTAACAATCTGATGAATGGGTATGGGAAGACTCATCAGCTGAATAAAGTTTTTGAGGTTCTTGATAGGATGAGATCTGCTGGTATCTCTCCAGATGTTGCAACTTACAATATCTTGATACATAGCATGGTCATTAGGGGATATGTTGATGAAGCAAACGGTGTTATCAATGAGCTTATCCGAAGGGGATTTGTTCCTAGCGCATTGGCATTCACTGATGTGATTGGTGGGTTTTCGAAAAGAGGGGGTTTTCAGGAAGCGTTTCTGCTGTGGTTCTACATGGCTGATCTTAGAGTGGAGCCTGATGTGGTAACGTGCAGTGCGTTGTTACATGGGTATTGCAGAGCGCAGAGAATGGGTGAGGCTATGGTTTTGTTTAACAAGTTGCTTGATGCAGGGCTAAAGCCAGATGTGGTATTGTATAATACACTCATCCATGGATATTGCAGTGAAGGAGATATTGAGAGAGCGAGCGAGTTGATTGGTTCGATGGTTCAGAGGGGAATGTTTCCGAATGATAGCACCTATGTGGCACTTGTTGTGGGGTTTGAGAAGAAAGGGTTTATGAAATCAGAACAGCATGCATCCATGTTACTTGCAGAGATTCTTTTAGCAAATACTGCTAAGTGACGTTGAATGATTTTTACAATGTTTAGTGTGTTGCTACTGAAGTTCTCATCGTCGAGTTAGCTCGTCAGCTAGAATTGAAAACCGTGAACAAGTTAGAGCCGATCACGGTTAGCACTTAGCATAGCAGAACGTGAGCGACCGGAAGCTGAAGAAGAATAAGCTCTTGAGGAGGAAACTGGTGATGGGAGACAGAGACAATCAGACAAAGCAAATAGTGGTTGAGAAAGAGACATGGAAACTTGTGTGTAAATGTGTCAGGGCTATTTAATTTATGCCCTTAAAAATGATAGTCACATTTTGTGAACTCTGGTTGCTTTGAGGGTAAACTCTGATCATATTTTTAGTGTCACGTAAAACAAACATATTTTCTTTCAAATATTACATATACAGTACAACTTACATATACGATACAGTTTATTTTGTTTTTATACACGGTCATTACACAACTTAACTATGTGATTTTTTGCTCATTTCGAACACAGATCTTATGTTTAAAGACGTAATTAAATCATTCATCATCATCACCAGTGATTTCAACGACTCTCACGTTGCGATTCTCCTCGATCGCCGGCGGAGAAGAACCACCTTCTTTCGCGACGAACACAACGAGAAACCCGTCTTCCATCCATGCTGTGACCTGATCCGTCAAAGCGTTATCGGGAAGCTTGAATCTGCTCATGAACTTGTTGTCGCCAGTACAGATCTGGAGAAATCCTTCGTCGTCCACGAACACAATCGCTTCGTCCTGAGTCGTTCCCGGAAGATACGCCTTGAAAACGTGAGCCGCCGGAGTCTCCGTCCAATTGAGCTGTGTTTCCACGGTGGATGAAGAAGAGGACGGGAAGATTTCTCGGGATAGTGAAGGGAAACGGTGAGGAAGCAGGAGAGACGGTGATGGAAAGTCAAAGAAGGTGTTCATGAGCTCAAACGGCTCCCAGATTCTATCGCCGGAAGAGAACCCCCGGCGATCGTTGATCGGAATTATCGACATCTTTTCTTGTTTTCTACTCTAGAAAGTAACAGAAGCTACTGACCTATAAAATCTTTACCAAGAGAATTCTAGAGTATCCTTGAAGAAACAACTGGGCTTAAACGTCGAAATAAAAAGCCCAATGGGCTTTCCACAAAAGCCTTTTTCTCTCTCCTTTCTTCTTCCCGGAATTATCTAAAAATGTCGGTGTTTTGATGTTTGTGCTCGTAAATCAAATGTAGAATGAAGATATCTGGTTTCGTCATTTGATTGATATATATTAAAATGGAAAAAAAAAGAAGAACATTTCCATGTAAAAAAGTTACTAAAAATACATAATAAACTACTCGAGCGACGAATCGATCTTCCGTACGGTTCTTGAGAAAGCAAGAATGTGTTCCGGCTTGCGAGCGCCACCGTCTCCGTCGCCGTTTACACTACTGCCTCCTCTTTCTTCCACTATAGATTCTTGAATGATCCCTCTCACCGTGTCTTTGGTATTTCCCGCCTCATTGGTGACGACGGCAGCTGATTCGTCTCTCTTCTTGTCCTGTTCCTTCTCCATTCTCTCTTTCGTTGCCTCCATATCTCTCTGTTTTTTTTTTATTTTTTCCTCTCTCAGAGGTCTCGCAAGGTTTATTATTTATTTCGTGGTGACATTTTCTCGATTACGTGTCACGTAAGAGATGATTCCGTGGCGGTGTAAGATGTGAAGGTCGTGTTTTCGAGAGATTCGTGGAAGATGAGTCAAATGAAGATGATTAAACTACAATAAAGCCCTCAAAATATTTGCGTATTTCGAAAATACCCTTTGGTTGACAGTTGAAATGAGTTTTATGATCTGAATTCTAAAACTCAGTTATAAACAAAACAAAAGGTGAAATTGTTGCTTAAAGAGTTAAAATTTTATAAATCAGTGGTGACAATTTATTTAAATTGTTTTATTCTTTTTCAGTTTATCTAGTTCAAACTAGTTATTCAAATTTCAAACGTTGTCATATTATAACGGGTTTCTTAGCTCTAGTGTTTAATTAACTACAGTAAGAAAAGTTTCTTAGCTCTAGTTTCAAACTAACTTCTCTGGATAAAAATAGCCAGATCACTTATGTGTCAAGTACATTTTAGTGCGAGAGTATACGGATTTTTAAACAATTTCAGTTGTGTGATACTGATCCCTAACAATGAGAACATTCCTTTGGATTTGGTCAAAAGATGCGAACAAAATACTCCATAAAGATTTGAAAGTTTAGTGATAGAAAGGTAGGAGCGATTTGCGGAGTATTTGACTTTTTAATCAGGTGGTTAGCAAACCTTGACCACTAATAATCACCTAATTAATCTCCTTTTATTTATGGCTTTAAATATTTAAATTGATCTACTTCCTTTCTAATCCCACCAAAACGTCTCCTCCGTACATCTTTTATAATCTCTCCGTACACACACATTTGTTATACCATTTAGGCTTTAAACTTTCATTCTTCTATCGTTTGACCATTCTCTTCTTCTTCTTCCATATACATCACAATACACATATATAAAGATGATATGCGAGGAGGCATATCATCAGCAACCACAAGGGCAGATCAAGGAACAAATGATGACGATGATGATGATGGATCAACCCCATAAACACCAAAGGAGGAAATCACCTTTATGGTCGCCATCATCACCATCGTCACCATCATCACCAAAATCACCATTATGGTCTCCATCATCACCAAAATCACCATCATCATCACCTAAATCACCATCATCATTCGATAACATTAACAATGAAGAAGAGAGGCTAGAGGTTGTAAATTTGAGTGGGATGGCTTTGGAATCTCTCCCTAATCCTTCACTCAATTTAGCTCAAATTTGCAAGCTTGATCTCTCCAACAATCACCTCCAGGTTCATATCTACACACATATATTACATATTTATTCTTGCATGATTCAATACATACCATAAGCATGTACATGAACATACTCATGTTAATTTAGTCATTTTGAGGATGTTTTTGTTTTGGTTGTGAACACAGACCATACCAGAATCACTTACAGCAAGACTACTCAACTTGATAGCATTAGATGTTCACTCAAATCAGATAAAAGCTCTTCCAAACTCCATTGGTTGTCTCTCCAAGCTCAAGACCCTCAATGTCTCCGGCAACTTTCTTGTTTCCCTCCCTAAATCTATCCAACATTGCAGGTTTCACCCCATGACTTTCACAAAACGCTCACAACACCCCAAAACCAAACAAACTTATGTATTTACATGACTCCCTTTATGTGGTTTTCTTCAGGTCTTTGGAAGAGCTAAATGCAAACTTCAACAAACTCATCAGATTACCAGACTCAATTGGATTTGAACTTACCAATCTAAGGAAGCTCTCTGTCAACTCCAACAAGCTCATTAGCCTCCCAGTCTCCATTACTCACCTTACCTCTCTCCGGGTCCTCGACGCTCGTCTCAACTGCCTCATGATTCTCCCGGAAGATCTCGAGAACCTCATCAACCTCGAGATCCTCAATGTCAGCCAGAACTTCCAGTACCTCTCCGCTCTCCCTTCCTCCATTGGCCTCCTCATGAACCTCATCGAGCTTGATGTTAGCTACAACAAGATCACGGCCTTGCCTGAGTCCATCGGCTGCATGAGACGGCTGAGGAAGCTGAGTGTTGAAGGAAACCCGCTCGTGTCCCCACCAATGGAGGTGATGGAGCAGAATCTGCAGGTGGTGAGAGAGTATCTGACGCAGAAGATGAATGGTTGCGGCTCACCAAAGAGTCCCAACAAGAAGAAGTCTTGGGGGTTTGGTAAGTTGGTGAAGTATGGGACTTTCAATGGCGGATCAAGAAGCTGGAATAGGGAAGACAGGGAAGGTTTCATCATGCCTGAGTACCGTTCCATCGACAGTCTTGCTTCGCCTCGGTATTCTGGTATGTTCTCTCCTCGCCGTCTCTTTTCTCCAAAAACCTATTTCAGCAGGTAAAAACAGAGAGGTTCCACATTCCTACTACATATAGGATCAACTCCACAACAATCCAGTTTTGTTTATAATTTTCAATTACTGCATAATCAAATGTATAAAGAGTATTTCGATATGTTCATCAGATTCTAGAATTCTTCTTTTTCATTACATATTCTTGCACCAAGGTCCTGTTTTCTATACACACTCAAATTTTGTTCATGAATAAAAGTGTCTCCTTTTCAGATAATTTATCCCCTTTCTTCCTGATTCTTTAGACATTAACAAAAGACTCAAGATTTATGATAAGTATCTCAAATCTCAAATCATAGCCAAAGGAAGATAATTTCATTTCTCAACTCTTAGCTCGTCTGCTACACAGCTCAAATCATAGCCAAAGGAAGAAAATCTGTAATGTACTCAAAAGACGAAACTCAATATACAAAAAGACATAACTTTTCTAGTGATCGATCTTAACACTGAAGCTATTACAAACTGAAGTTGATCTAAAACCGCTAATGGAGATAACCGGGGATCTTGATTCGGATGAAGAGCATACTCATGACATAAGCGATGACAATAGAGGAGACTCCAGCAATAGCATATGAAGCTTTAACGCTTTTGGCTCTGTTCTTATCAAGCGCTAAATCAAGCATAACGATCCCAATCCCACCGAGAACGAACATAAACCCCGAGGAGAGACCTTCAATGATGTATTGCCCGTTGACCCGACCCGACATAAACACCACGGGTCGTATCGTTCCAGTGATTGGGTCCTGGGTCGATCCGATACCCGGAGGCTCGACTATCACGTCGTAGACGAAACCTGATACTACGAGGAAGTAAGTGAGGAGAATCAGTGCGTATACAGTCATCGGAGAAGGAAGCGTGAACGATGGGATCTTGAGACGGAGACGCGGTGGCCGGAGAAATGAGAACGGGAGGATTCGGAGAAGGTGGAAAATTGGATCGATCGAGGACTGATCTGTACCGCCCGATACGCCGGAGCCGGATGCCACGGTTTGTGAATCAGATCTCCGAGCCATTTTGTCGGATCCTTAGATTTGGCTCTTGGATCTCTCTCTCTCTCGACTGTAGTAGCTAGGAAGACTTTCAGAGTTGGGCTTGTTTGGACACTAGGATACAACTATATCCGGTAGATGTTATCATCTTTTAAATTTTAGCTATATCAGTTTGCAGGAGGTTTCGAGTTTCGCACTAAAGATACTAATTGTTCAAAATGACCCCTACAAAACTACATTTTGGACGTCCAAAAAACTTTGTAAGAGATCTAAAAAATAAAATTTAGATTGAGACTATTGTTTAATTTGAAACAAAATTAGGCTATTTTTCGTAATATTCTCTTGTAAAATCCTTACTTCGCACGTTCTGCCGTTTTTAGGAATTCGAACTAAACGACATGTAGTTCTTCTCATCTAGATAACAAATCCGGCAAGACTTCCACTTGGTTTGTTTTAACGAATTTATCCATCTCCGTCGTCATCTACACAGCAGAACCTTAAAATCGCCGTTGATATGAATCATGGATCCCGATCGTTTTCCGGTGAAATTGATTAGGAGGCTATTTAATGGCTTACATGGACCACGCATTCTCGATATCTGACACGAGGACCCAATGACTGGGACTTCGTACGCCGTCAGTAACCGACCGCCGGTGAAGGAAATCTTATTTTGAGACCGACGGTACGATTTCTTATTTAATTGATACTAATTTTCGCTCCCACAATTCACTACGTTTGTCACTAGCAGCCGTTTGCTTGTTAATCAAAATTAGCTTGGATTGAGACTCTGCAAATGAACAGAGCTCAACTGTTTATTATTTGTTTCTAATATCAATTTTCTATAGCTTTAAAAGGGCCCTAAACAATTAAAACATTATCTTTAGAGAGAAAGACAAAAGCTTTTTGGGGAAATGAGACGAAAGATACGGAGGTCCATGAGATATATAAGTCGCCAAATTTATATAAGTTAACGAACAACGAAATATCGGTGAGAGTGCTACACGGGCACTATCATTGATCCTCTCCGCTAATATCATAATCAACGGTCGCAATCACATTTTGGTGGGTTATCTTTGAACTCTTCTAATCTGTTTTTGCTTTGAATTCCTGCAAATCCCATTTTAGAAACACAATCTTTTTTCTGATAGAAGAATTTGGCAGTCACGACGAATTCTGATTATGGATTCATAGGAAGCCTAGGTAGATCTTAGTCCAAATGAGTTTACGAAAGTTTTACTACTTTATTGGATAATTATGGATTCATAGGAAGCCTAGATACTGAGATCAAGTTCTTGACAATAAGCCAAAAACATCACGTGTCTGTCTCTGTCAAAACCCACGTCACGCCAGCCACTAGCATGTGTGTGAATATACATTTGCGTATTCAGTTTTACTTAAACATCTTTTTTACTGATTAGTACTTGCAGAAGATGTTTTACACAGAATATTCGTTTATGGATAATATAATACTATATAATGGTGTTATTATTATAGACCTCAATTTTGTTTTAACCCCTTTAAGTGGCTGACTCAGCGTTGTCATTTAGCTATAATGGAAATTAATCTGATGGTTATCATCACAAAAACTGGAAACCCAGAATTTTCCAGAGGTTGTTGCTCTTCAATTTAATGGAGAAAAAGACATAAACCATCTTTCATTTCTTGGTAATAAACCCCACAAAGCTTTCTTGCCTAAAGGATCATTATTACCTATAAACAAAAGTTTGCTCTTTTGTATATTTTTATCATCGTCCTCTGCTTTTCCAGTTTCCTCTTTTGTGTATTTCTGTCTTCTTACTCAACTTTTGCTTCAGGCTTCGTCTCTTTGCAATTTTTGAGGTGATTGTGGAGACGAAATAGCCCAGAAAGGAAGATATATGAACATGAAGCAGTCAAAGGAAAGTGATGGAAGCAGAGAACCATTGGTTCACAAGGATATGGCTGAATCGAAACCGGAGCAGCCGTGGATGGTTTATCTCAGCACATTTGTTGCAGTCTGTGGCTCTTTTGCGTTTGGTTCTTGTGTAAGCGAAAGTCACCAGCTTTGTTAGACCGTCACCTGAAAATTTTAAAAAATGCCTCTTTGACGAATGTTCTTGTTTTTGATGCAGGCGGGATACTCCTCACCTGCTCAGGCTGCAATTAGGAATGATGTTTCTCTGACTATAGCTGAGGTAAAACACAATCCTTCAAGGAGAGAAATACATTTAATTTGATCATGCATTGCCATTGAAGTTTGCTTGTGGATTCTGCAGTTTTCACTCTTCGGCTCTTTACTGACTTTTGGTGCTATGATTGGCGCTATCACAAGCGGGCCTATAGCTGACTTAATTGGAAGAAAAGGGGTCAGGAAAAATTTTGAAACTTTTTTCATCTGAGTTGGCTTTATAAGACAATGGCAACTTAGCTTCTTGTGGATTTGTATCCAGGCGATGAGAGTTTCTTCTGCGTTTTGTGTGGTCGGGTGGCTAGCAATCTTCTTTGCCAAGGTCTTGCTGAGGATCCTTACAACAAAATGTGTATGCTGGTCTCAAAGTTTTGCCTAATGTATTACTCTCTTCGTGTAAAATGGTGTTATAATCAAAAGGGGGTAGTGGCTCTGGATTTAGGAAGATTGGCAACGGGATACGGAATGGGAGCATTCTCGTATGTGGTGAGCCCATGAAACTAATTTATTCTCTGTTAAAATACCTCCTAAGTCAGGTATACAGAGTTAACACTCGATGAATGATTTATGTTGATGGTAGGTACCCATCTTTATAGCGGAAATTGCACCTAAAACCTTCCGAGGGGCTCTAACCACGCTAAACCAGGTAAAGAGCATCATGAAGATCTTTTGTCTCCCTAGTTTTGTGTTAGAGAATTCTGAGTCCAAGTTTCTTCTTGTTCCACAGATTATGATCTGCACCGGAGTGTCAGTTTCCTTCATTATAGGCACATTAGTGACGTGGAGAGTCTTAGCACTAATAGGTTAGGAATCTATTTAACTCTAAATTGGACTACATTGAAGGCAAGATCATTTGTTAATCTGAGGTGGTAACTATGGCTTCAGGAATCATCCCATGCGCTGTCTCCTTTCTTGGCCTCTTTTGTATCCCTGAGTCTCCAAGATGGCTGGTAAGACCAGAAGAATCACCATGTAAGCTCACGTGATCCTTTCATGGGAGTTTAATGGTAACATGTGTTTGTAGGCAAAGATGGGGCGTGGTGCAGAGTTTGAAGCTGCACTGAGGAAGCTCCGTGGGAAGAATGCTGATATATCGGAGGAAGCAGCAGAGATTCAGGTTTTTTTTATTCTTGCATTTTTTTTTTTTTTTTTCCTTCTCCTGATCTCTTGATCTGACAAACATATCTCTTATCATTCTTGACAGGATTATATCGAAACTCTGGAAAAGCTTCCGAAAGCCAATATGCTGGATTTGTTTCAGAGGAGATACATACGCTCTGTTCTTGTAATAACACCATACTAAACAACGTTCTTGCAAACCAAAATTTCTTCTTATTTTCGTCACGCTGCACATGTAACACAATTGCATGCTTTGTTGGAGCAGATAGCATTCGGGTTAATGGTGTTTCAGCAGTTTGGAGGAATCAACGGGATCTGTTTCTACACAAGCTCTATATTTGAGCAAGCAGGTTCTTAACATAGAGATTCTTGAGTTATATACTATACAGTTTCACTTGTATCTAATCTACTAACTATCTTTGTGTCAGGTTTCCCCCCAAGACTGGGGATGATAATATATGCTGTTCTTCAGGTTCCACCTTGTTTTTCTACGCATACAAGTCCAGTGTCATCAAATGCTTGTATTCTTAATATCTCTCTCTCTTGTTTTGTACACAACCAGGTGGTAATCACTGCGCTTAACGCACCTATAGTTGACAGAGCCGGAAGAAAGCCATTGCTACTGGTAAGAAAAGGAAAGAAAAGAGTCTTGACAAGATTTAGGCAGGACGATTGATTATAACTAACTCGAAGGAGTTGTTTGGTGGTAGGTTTCTGCAACAGGGTTAGTGATAGGCTGTTTGACCGCAGCGGTCTCGTTCTATCTCAAGGCTCACGACATGGCACCTAAAGCAGTCCCAGTCCTTGCTGTTGTTGGTATAATGGTAAGTCATTTGATTTCACCAAACCAAAACAGATTGTTATAACGAGATTGGAGAAAGTTGGTTAATTATTATTGGTGAGAGAGCAGGTGTACATAGGATCGTTTTCAGCAGGAATGGGAGCAATGCCATGGGTCGTTATGTCTGAGGTAAGTAAAAAACTCCATATCCATGAGGGACAGTTAGAAGTTTAGGAGTTAATTCTTGTTACTTAACCCAACAAATTCGATTTTTTTAGATATTTCCGATAAACATAAAAGGAGTAGCAGGAGGCATGGCAACGCTAGTGAACTGGTTTGGAGCTTGGGCTGTTTCTTACACTTTTAACTTCCTCATGTCTTGGAGCTCTTATGGTAAAGTAACTTAACTATATATATATATTATCGTTCATTCACTTCTTGTTTTGAAGTTTACACCGGCAATGGTTGACATGTGAAAAACAAATGGTTGCAGGAACATTCATCATTTACTCTGTGATCAATGCTTTGGCCATCGTTTTTGTCATCGTTGTGGTGCCTGAAACCAAAGGGAAGACACTGGAGCAGATTCAAGCTGTGGTTAATCCATAGTTCCAACAGATTTTTGTCTTTTTTTCTTCTTAGATATTTTAATTCCTATGTTCGTTATCTGTTTAACTCGGGACATAAAAGTATCAGTCTTGAATCTCTTCTTTGCTTTTAAGATTCTTCACTAAACTATTATCAATAACAGAGAAAATGCAATTCACAGAAACCAAAAACTCTTACAAGTTTAGATTTGGGATGTTTTGTTGATTTAAAAGTATCAAGACTAATGTTTAATTTTTGATATAAACTTGGGATATTTTCTATAAATTTCTGCCGTTTCAAGGTTGTAAGTAAACGACGCGTAGTTCTAGTCTAGATAGCGAATCCGGCAAGACTTGGTTGCTTTAAAATGAAACTAATCAAAATCCATCTCCTCCTCCGTCATCTTCCGCAATAACTCCTGAAAGAAGCAAAAGGGTTTGATTTCGTCTTCGAGCTTGCGATCTTCAGCTTTTCACGCGACAAAAAAACCTTCGAATTGACGTCGTTGTGGTTCTAATCGTTTTCTGGTGAACTTGATTCGGAAGGCTATTTGATGGCTTACGTCGACCACGCGTTCTCCATATCGGACGAGGACCTAATGATTGGGACTTCGTACACCGTCAGTAATCGAGCGCCGGTGAAGGAGATCTCACTCGCGGTGGCACTCCTCGTGTTCGGTACCTTAGGAATCGTCTCCGGTTTCTTCATGGCGTACAATCGAGTCGGCGGTGATCGAGGCCACGGTACGATTTCTTATTTGACTGTTACTCATTTTCGCTTGCACGGTTCACTTTGCTCGTGTCTAGACGTTTTTGTTAGTCAAAAGTAGCTTAGGTTGATGAAATACTCGATAATCTGGGTAATTTCATAGTCCTGCTTCTTGCTTATGGTTCGTTTCCTGAAGAAACCTAATTTTAGGAGATTTAGCCATTTAAGGAACATCTTGATAAATTTTTGATGATATTGAGGAAAATGTCACTGAAATTTTTATGGTGATCCTAATTCCTAAGCTTTTCTTCTGGTCAGATTTTAGTCGAAATCAATAAAATTAATTCCTCTGAGCTCATCTTTGATTGTTTCCAATTAAGAAATGTGTTTGAATAATTTCTAAAAACTTGTGCTTTTGCAATATATACTGATCTTCTCTGCTAGCCTGAAAAACTTCTTACTGCATTGATGCATGTTACACATTTCTGTGCTCTCCTATGTTAAACAAAGCATTCTGCATCAGATTCTTAGTCTTAGTATAGTAAAAATAGATTGTTTCTCCTTACCATTGCAAGAAACAGTCACTGGTTTCTCATTGTGAATCCGTTTCTATCTTATGTAACGTGTTCTTGGGTTCTTTATTCGGACTCCATGATTACGGAAGACTCACTCCTATCTCTCTCTCTCTCTCTTTTTTTTTGGTTGTCTGATTGTGAAACAGGAATTTTCTTCATCGTGCTCGGGTGTCTTCTGTTTATCCCGGGGTTTTACTATACGAGGATTGCATATTACGCTTACAAAGGATATAAAGGCTTCTCCTTCTCAAACATACCATCCGTTTAACACCCCGTGTGAATCTCTGTCTCTCTTCTCTCTCACTCAATGTATAGGTTGTTGTTTCTGATGGGATGTTTTAGATTGCCTAAAAGCAATGGCTTCTTCTCTTTAGTGTGATTTTTGCATGCCTTGAATGATCCATGTATGATATGTATCTCTTTTGGTTTCTTATTCTCTTATGTTAGATCATCATCAATCAGTCTTGGGTAAATATATGTACCACTTCATCATTGTAACAGATAAGACAAAACTGATCTCAGTTAATGATTTGGTGTGTTTAGTGAATAGTAGAACGAGAAATTAACCAGAATGGTATAAAAATCAAGAATAATAGGTATTTTAACGTTTTGTTCACTGTAGAGAACCCATGAAATGCTAAACTAGTTTTAGTAGATGAATGAAAATTCGTTTTAACACAGTAGAGGAATAGCCAAAAAACAATTCATAATTTCAAAATTTAATCTCGGATGCCAAATCATGCGTCATTTTCTTTCCTTCACAGTATGAATAGTGGAGGTATATATACATTATTCTTAAAATTAACATGTACATTCGTCTTTGTAGATCAAAAAAGTCTTAAAAGTTAAAACAAAGAGAACAATAATTATTAAGGGTTTCTCGGCTAAGGTTAGCGAAAAATGACTCAAAGTGGGGACATCTAGTCTTAGAATTGAGAAATGAACCAATGCTGTCCTTATTGCTTAGTGAACTCCCTTTCGAAGGATTGAAGCCAGATGCTAGAGCCTAGAATATACACTCCAATGATATTAGGATTTGTGTAAGAATGGCCCACGGCGTAAAGCAGATGAGCCGTTTAGAAGAATGAAAGAGGATGGGATTATATGCCAACTGAATGCAGAGGATGGCCATATAGGAGGAGAGCATGGCACAAGCAATTAGGAATTAAGGGTTTCTCTGCTAAGGTTATATGATCAGTCTAGTCATACACTTGTTTTGGGACCGCCAATGCTGAGCTAGGCTTGATCGCTGCAAAGTCATTTAGTGTGTGCAGATTATTTTGGTCAGGAAAAGTAGAAAAGCGTGTGGTGGGTAAAGAAGTTGCGGAGATGGATAGATTAGGGAGAAATTTTCAGAAATACACTTGTTTAGGTGTCAATTTTCAAAATTACACCTCTAGGATGTCTATTTTCAAAAAATACATTTTTTTCATTGAGTAAAAGAACTCTAAAACCTAAAATATAAACATCAAACCATAAAATCTAACCTTAAACCCTTAAATCTAAATCCTAAACCCCAAAATCTAAACTCTAAATAAGGATTAATGAATCCATACTTATAGATTAAAATTAGGAAAAAGTGTAGTTTTGATATTTAGGCAGGTGTTGTTGCATAGAGCAAACTTAAAACTGATTTAGCATTCCTGTATGCTTTGTATAAAAGCTAACTACCACTTTGTGTTGTAAATGCAATAAAAATGAAATTTATTTTACCAAGGTTGTAAATCCAACTTTAAAGTGATTCAAAGAAATTCGATTCCATCTCAATGCAAAGTGTAAGTAAATTTGTCTCCTTGAAATCTTCGCCCAATATGTGAAATCTCTCCTCAACTTTCTTTCTTTCTTTCATAGTTGGAACCACATCCATAAGAAAGGCAGCAGCACCAAGAACTCCAGCCACTGCCAATGTTGTTGCTGTCTTTGCATCTACAGTGTTGCCATCCTCTTTGTGAAAGCTTTAGCATGTGTGTATGACACTTCTCCAACTCGAAGATTCTTGCTCATTGTTGAAACTTTCACGTTGTGAGAGAAGGTACGTAGCGAGTTTGAGGATCCCTGAAGCAACTGACTCATTATGACAAATTAATGAGAGCAAAGAAGAATTATATTAGACTCTCGTAAGAATAATGTTACAAAATGCATAAATTTATATAGGGATAAAAACAATTTAATTTCATAAACTAATATAGAATATATATATTTAAGATAAAACTAAAATTTTTAAACTATTATGGAATAAAAACATAAATTTCTAGATCTTTTTTGATTTTCTTATTTCCGATATGGTCAATCTCGTCAATCTCCCAATACATTATTCTCAACTTTAACAAAGGCATGGAAGATCTTCTCAAACAGTATGGCGGATGATGAGTGCTTCCTCACTGCTTCTAGTGGGGAATCTAGCACAAATCCAGTCTTGAGTCTCACAATTTCTTCGATGATTGCATGTTTGAGACTACTGGTTTGTTCTTGTTTACAATTAAAAGAAGTCAAGAAGGTTAAATAGCAAATCGTATACATTCTCAAAAACAAAGACAGTTGGATTGTTGTATGGATTATATTAATCAACAAAATAAAATAAAATAAAAACCTAAACAACAATAATCAACAAAAATGCATTTGGATTTGTGATTTTAGATGATACACGAAAATAGCACCAAAATCTATTTGGTTTCTTCCACTTATGGCGGCTTAGGATTTGTATCTGAAATTCAAAATACATTACCATAGCAGTATGTATGTACGCAGAGAACTGCATTCTAATTATAAAACAAAAAAAAAGTTTTAAAAAATTATACCCAAACAGCTTTGCTGTGTAAAAAAAGCCAACTCCTACCGCCAGCCCTGACACAAGCTTATAGCAGTATGTATGTACGCAGAGGACTCTCGCATGTTGCAACCAACAGGCCACATCCACATTCTTTTCTGAGGAAAAAGTTAAAACTAGATCGATGGATCTTGGGGAGGCATTGCTATATCTAAAAGACCAACGTCGACCTGTTGAGGCAAAGTTAAAATTGTTCATGGACGACGATGATCTTGCTCAAGAAGTAAGTAGTTTTTTGTGTGTGTTGTGACTTGTGAGCCAAGATATCTAAGAAATCGTTAATCTCATTGTTTTCATGTTTTCTGCAGGTCATATATCGTGGCCCTAGCCATTCAAAAAACAAATACCGTGGGCTTGCTAATGTTATGATTGTTGAGACTAAAGTAGAGGAGGAGGGTGGAGAGTTGGTTGCGGTTGTGCGCTTACCACAAAAAAAAACAATATCATCTCTTCAAGTCTCTCTAGATGTGATGATATTGCATGAAGTAGACACGACTAACACTGCTCCAGATGTTTGGCCCCCAAAACCTCTGCCTCGACTAAAGGAGCCACAAACTGCTCAACCACTTCATAAGTCTGCCTAGCAAGCTCTCTAGACGGGCAAACAATAAGCCCAATGGGACCTTCTCCAGCAGCGATAGGCATCATCATCTCCTCCTGAAGAGCAATCATGATCATAGGAAGCACGAAAACCAACGTCTTCCCCGAACCATTGAACGCAATCCAGCAATTCACCATCGACATTACACTCACATCTCCAACATGTACAAACATGTATCTTAATTTAATTGTACTCTTCCAAAAAAGTAACAAATTATGTATAGTAAACACTCACATCCATTGATCCTTAGTGTATAGAACTAATTTTTTGTTATATCTCATAAATTCTTGGACCATCATTTTTCTTAAAACAACACAACAAAAAATTTCAAATCGCTTTAGCAGTTGACATGAAGAGGAGAAACTCTGACCTATCATTTTTTGATACCAAGTTCATTAGTAAAGTAGCTACCATGTCGTTACATCTAGACCAAAAAACATAATGAACGATAGTCATGATGATCTACAAAAGGTTTAAGAATCATACCATTAATCGTTGACAAAAAAATAAGAATTATACCATCAATAAATCCCAATTTTTTTGACATTGAGAGCCATACAAATAGATTGAAGCAAAAACCTGCACCAGCGGTTTGACGATCGGAGACCAATACTAACCTATCATGATTAGTATTATGCGTGAAATATGGATTATCGTATTGATAAACACCTTCAGCCGGATTTTCCGTAGAAGGTTTTGAAGCCATAATGCAAAAACAAAGCTATACAATCGAAAAAGATAAGTACCGAAATGAAGAAAATAAAGAAATCAACAACAAATTAAAAATAACGAAAGAAGGAAAACAGAATAAAAAAACCATAGTCGAAATATACCGAGAAATTATCAAAATCGCAGATAAAATAAACAGCTTTGACACAAGCTTCACCAGCCCTCTGGTTTAATAGAAAGACCTCTAAATATTGTTTCAGCCAATGAAGCAACTCCAAACTTCCTTACTGTCTCCATGGGATCAGCATCTGACACTGAAAAGTGGTTGGGTTTTGGTTTTTTACCTTTGCGTCTTTAATGTCTGAGAAGCAGGATGCAGAACAGAAAATTTCTGTTTTATCCAGCAATGCCTCAGGTAATAATATATGACGTTATCTTCTTTTTAAATTCAAAGCAAGACTGTATTGTAGCTGTCACACTCTTTTAGGTGTTTGGGTGCATTAAGTGACGTTAAATGTGCATTGTTGGATTCATATTAGTAACTTTGTTCCTGTGCTATTTATTAGGCAGAAGTATCAGAGTTAGGTCAAAAGGAATTCTCATTGGTAAGAATTTTTTAATAACCTTTGCTCCTGTTGCCACTTACCAGCATTTAATTTAAGCTTTCTTCAATGTTTTATGGAATCCCTTAGTTTTAGCTTTGATGGTTTTCATGTAGGAAGATAAAGAAAATCTTAAGGGAGGAGTTGCATGATTTGGCTGTTGCACTTGCAACTTGCAAGATTGGATAGTAGTAGGTACTGTCTTAGCCTTGTGCTAGATTAGATACAATAGTCAAGGGACATGCGCCCGCGGAGAAGTCAAATTCATGCATTATTTTTCAGATTGACAACCAGTCATCTGAAATCGAGAAGCTTTTTGAAGAAAACTCGAACCTTTCGGCTTCTCTTCTCACGTTTACTTAAGCACGTGAAACAGAAACATATTCTTGGACTTTATATTGACCGTATAAGTGGAAGAATGTCTAAAGCAAAATGTAGAACAGAACAAGCCAGTGCTCTTTCACGAGCGCCGCCTTCAGAAATTAAGGCAAATGGAACTGAAACTCTGTCCCTCAAGGTTTTGATCTCTAGGTAATTATAGATCTAAAATTGAACTTAAATGTTGCTTGTGTGACAGAAATTCGGCGTTACATATTGAGGAAGACCAATTCCTCTTATTGACTCGACTGAAATTCAAAGACTCAAACTTGGAAACAAATTCTGGTCCTCGCCGGTTCAGTCGTTGCATTCCCACCATGGTTTAAGTTGCTTTTGAGGCTTCATTTTTGAAAAGCTCCTCCTGGAGGGAGGTTAGCTCATCTGCGAGTTTCATTTGTCTTCTGTGCTGCATCTTACAGTGCTCATAATCTGAAACCAAGTAAAAGAGAGAATGAATTGTTGAATTTAATTTTTTGATTTCTTATAATCAACCAATCCATCCACTTACCTATCACACTGTATGCAATATATCCAGCGAAAACGGACATAACAAAAATTGCAGGATGGCCCCACCTGAGGTTGGTAATCTGCAAAAAAAAAAAAAAAAAAAAAAAAAAGNCGGAAAACGTTGGATTCGAGCGAAATCAGTGAGATGAGAAAATTAACCTTAACGACCAAACTTTAAGGTTAGCTTCTATTTTATTTTTTATTTTTTATTTGTGTTTCCATTACCAGCTTTAGATCATGAAATATTATTCTTTTGTCACCATTTGAAATGAGCAGCTGGAAAAGAAATGGAGTGGAACTCCAATGGAGCACAAAGGCGTTCTAGTTGTAACTTTCTTTTGCGTATCTCTATGATAAAACTATGCAATGCTTAACTATGTCTGCTTATCTTTTTCTTTTCTTTTTTCTTGGGAATCATAATAAACTGTTTCAGTCTTATTACTATCAAGATTTTGCTCGATCATGCAACCTTTTTTATTTCAAAGCTAAAACTAAAACTAAACTGAAACTTTTCCGTTTCTTATAGGAATATTCATATATATATATATATATATATATATATATATTTGATTTGTGTTTGTGCGAGTGTATATATATGATATATCTCTATGTAGATGTAATGAACAAGAAGAGTAAAAAATTAAAATAGAGTAGTCAAAACACACTTTACGGAAACACAAAACACACTTTACGGAAAGCAGATCAGTCAACGAAACCAACATCTTGTGACCTGATTTTCTTACCACAACAGAGAATTTACAAGCATAGCTCGGTCATTGATTAAGCATATACATTAGTTTCCAATTGTATTAGCTCATTAATTTAAACTTGATGTTATTAGTATTCAACCGGTACGTTAATTTCATTTGTATTGGATTTTATTCTTTTCTTTTCCAAATTTAATAGGCTGATTTAAACAACATGGGCCTAGGCCAAAAAATTTAAGAGAAGCCTAACCAAAATGATGAGAAATGAAACTAGGGTTCCGACATTTGACAACAAAAATTGAAAGGATGACGAAAATTTCTGATCTCTCGTTGGATATGGCCGGAGAGATTCTGTCTAGGGTTCCATTGACATCTCTAACCGCAGTGCGATCTACTTGTAAAACCTGGAACGATTTATCGAAAACTCAGCTTTTGGGTGAAAAAGCAGCAAGGAAGAATAATCAGTTTCTGGAGCTCAAGATTATAGGTAATACTGTTTGTTCATTGAGGTTCGATCTCCAAGGATACCGCAACGACAAAGATGAAAGACACTTCACTGATCCATCTATGAAGCAAATAAGTATACCTAACTATCAAGACGAGATATGTAAAGAAGTCCATCACTGCGACGGCTTATTGTTATGCGTCACGGAATACAAAGACAACTACTACTACTCTAAGAGGCTCTTGGTTTGGAATCCGTATTTGGGTCAAACCCGGTGGATCCGACCAAGAGGCATAACCTGGGAAATTGATGATTATGCTCTCGGATACGGATACAGCAAGAACAACAACCGTAACTACAAAATCTTGAGGTTTTTTGATGCTTACGTTGACAGTAAGAAAAGTACTGAAGTCTACGACCTAAGCTCTGATTCATGGAGGGTTCCTGATGTCAGTCCCGATTGGCCTGAACTGGTATATATTGCTAAAGACAGCGTGTTTGTCAAGGGAAATACATACCTTCTCGGAATGACATATGATGATGATGACGATGACGTTGACGTTTATCTGGTCTGTTTTGATTTTACAAGAGAGCGATTTGGACCGCGTCTGCCTCTGCCCTTTTCGAGTTCTGGCGGTGCTACCGTGACTCTATCTTGTGTTAGAGATGAGAAGATCGCTGCGTTATATAGCCATAACTAGACGATGATAGAGATTTGGATTTCGTCTAAAACTGAGCCCAATGCGGTATCGTGGAGCCCTTTCTTGAAACTGGATATGAGTCTAATGAATGCTTTTCACTTCTTTTACACTGATCAAAACGCTGTTCACTTCTTATTATGCATGATAATAACTGATGATCACTTTTATTCCGGTTGAGTGTTTGAAGCTCGAATCTAAAAATCTTGGTACAAACTGAAGAGATTTTGTCTTCCAGTTATCATCATCCCTTTACACACTTTATGCATGCAATACTGTACTAATTAAGGTCTATAGTGTACACATGAATGCTATCACATCATTAAACTTTTAGATTTGAGGCTATTTGATGGTTATTCAATAGCCGCTTTGGTTCGGTTTTCATGTTTAAACCAAAATTAAATCAGGTCATCGCACCGTTTCCCATTTACAGTTTAAAAAACCATGTCGTTTTCAATATTTACGAAACAGCGCGGAGTTTGATAATTCGATAAACAAATCTTTACAATGTTTTAAACCCTAGTTTGTATACTGGTCTTAACTAATCTAATCTCCAGTCTCCACTTTCCCAGAATTCGATTTCTCCTAAAAAATCGTTACCCAAATTTCACTCTCAGATAATCGGAAGAAGGAAGACGATGGTTTGGTTTCAATGCGAGGACTGTGGAGAGAATCTGAAGAAGCCAAAGCTCCCGAGTCACTTCAGGATGTGCAGAGCCACGAAGGTCTCGATTTCAAATTTCTGGTTTTCATCTTCTTAAAATTGAATCTCTTTGATGATTCTTTAGCTAAATCTCTTCGCTTTTGTTGCTTATCAACTAGTTCTCGTGCATCGATTGTGGAGAAATGTTTGGGAAAGATAGTATACAAGGACATAACCAGTGCATTACCGAAGCTGTAAGTAAATTTACCTTTTTTAATCAATCTGCTTTGGTTATATACGTGCTATGGAACAAAAAGAGCTTAGATTTTAGTTTTTTTGGCCATATCTTGGATTATAGAGATTGAAGAACTGTTTTTGTTTTGATTGATGATATTTAGGAGAAATATGGTCCAAAAGGTCAGTCAAAGCCATCCAATGGCACACCTGCGAAGCCAAAGGACAACTCTAAGCAACAACCTGACTTTGATATACATGTTGGCTTATCAAATCGATATCCATGGTTTTGTAGGTATATATATTCACATCTTTTCGACTTTCCTTCAATTTTAGCTAATGTGGACTTTTGTTTGAAATGTAATGTTGAATCTGCGAATTATTTGAGGACATGGTTTTGAGTATTTTTTATCTATTTGTTTGTAGCTTATGTAACACAAAGGCTACTAGTCAGCACACTTTGCTTGCACATGCCGATGGGAAGAAACACCGAGGAAAAGCGAAAGGGTTCCATGCGAAACAACAAGAATTGGAACAGTCTACGGTGGAGAAGAAGGATGCGAGCGAAAACGCTTCTAATGGTGATTTGGAACAGAAGAAAGAAGACACACCTGTCTCCTCCTCAGGTGTTGCGAATGGAGACTCTAACGTTGAGAATGAGAAGAAGAGAAAGCTAGAGACTTTAGGTGAGACGGCGAACAACGGAGAGGGGGTAGTTCAAGCCGAAGAATCAAAAGGAAGTGAAGTAAAGAAAGCGAAGAAGCAGGACAATGAGAAGAAAATCAACTGGAAGAAGTTGATCACATCGGCTTTGAAATCCGTAAGTATCATCTATCAACCTCACTGATTCTCTCGTTTTTCGACTTAACTTGCAATATCCAGTAGTATTACCAAATGCAATGTCACTGCTTCATAATGTAACACATCTATGAATTCGTATTTGATACAGAACGAAGATAAAACTTTGAAGATGAAGAAACTGAAGAAGCTCGTGCTGGAATCTCTTGTGGAATCAGGGATAAGTCGTGACAAATCTGATGTCAATGCAGAGCTAGAGCTGAAGGTCAGACAAACCTCAATTCTGCCTATTCAAGATACTATCATACAACGATCTCTTCTTAGTGTGTTTTGTTGTTATTATTCTTGCAGGTTAACTCGAGCTCTAGATTCACGGTTGATGGCAAGTACGTGAAACTTGTGCCTAAAGATTGAAATCTATTCTTGAGACAAGCAAGCAACTGTAACTTGCCCCCTTGGGATTTTGCCTGTCACATTTTTTGCCATGTGATTCGTTATCATTACTGTCTGTACCAGTTTTGGATCCTCATTAAACTATCGTATTTTCTTGGAAAAACAAAGTGTTGGCTTTATAATCCAGTTTTCTAAAGTTAAATTAGAGTGCTGTGAGACCTTTATTTGGTTTGAAGTATAAGAGACCTTCACGAGCATATAATATCAAGCATACTGTAGCAGCTGCGGAAGAAGAGAGAGTTCTCAAGATCTTCTCTTCTCTCTGCAACTTCATTCTATGTTCATTTGAGGAAAAATGTCTCATGGATCAAGGAAAGTTAAAAAAAAAAAAAAAAAAAAGTTGCAGAGTATTGCTCTGTAGAAGAAAGACGATGACTCAAGATTGAATCAGCTTGGTGTCTCAAGAATTTGACGCAAGAAAATAACTCTTGTCAAGCATCATCAGTTGAGATTTTTGTGTAATCAATTGCAGAATCACCTGAGAGTTGAAGAAATGAAAAAAATTAAAGCACATAAATTTAGTCGAAGCTTAATGTTTTTGATTTTACAAGGCTTACTTCGGGTGGAGTCAGTTGATGATCGTGGTGGCGAAATGCTTCCTTTGATATCTGCATGCATTTCATGTTTTCAAGAAACTTTGAGAAACATAGCTCGAAAACGCACAAGAGAAATGGCGCAAAGAAGAAGATCAAACAGTTTTCTGCACCTAAAGAACGGCGAGCTCCACGGACAGCATCAAAGTTTCTGTATGTATAGCCCACAAAATTGATGTTTTGTGGAGTTATACACACCTAAGATCATCAAATACAAAGTTTCGAAAGATCGATTAAGAAGAGAGCAAGAATCATCATATATATATATATATATATATAAGATTGTTTTATGAGATTTTTGGTACCTTCCATGACGGTCCAGATCCTGTTCTTGTTGGTTTTGGACACTCCACCTAATTAAAGGAAGAATCAGAAGATGACACAAGAGCATATTTGTAGCGATAATAGTCCTTGAGGTTGCGAATATTCTTACCTCGTCGAACTTCATGAAATTCTGAGTATCAAGTTCTCCATTAACCACAGGCTTAAAAGCTGCATCCATCTCATAGAGTCTTTCCCATGGCACTTCTTTGAACCAAGGATGAGCCTATACATGTGTTCTTGTTTTTTTTTAACAAATGGATGTAAACAGAGAAAAGGAGAAAAACAAAAGAGTGTTTGTTATTATATTTTACATACTTTGATTTGCTCTGCTCCGGCTCCATGAGAACCAAGCCTATGCTCAGAATCACAAAGCAAGTTACAAATGAGATCTCTTGCCTCGGGTGTTATCCTTGCGTCCTCCGGGAACACCAAATGAGTTCCCCAGCTCACAATCTAAATTCCATGAATCAAAACATTGGAATAACTCACAGAATGTCAGAGAGAAAGAACAATAACAGAGCAAAGCAGAGCATCAGTGCTATCCTTTTCTAAGAAAAGTATCATAAATGAGATAAGGAACAAAGAGAAAAGCTACTGTAAATTAGTAGCAAAGAGACCTTTCTACATGTTGTTACGGGATCATCGGAGTAAAATGGAGGATAACCAACAAGCATCTCATACATAATGGCTCCTAAAGACCACCTGCACTCAAATGAATTAGAAAATGTGTGTCAACTAGCCTTAAGTTATGAATCAGCAAGAAAAGATTAAAAGCTGATCATGAAGGCAGAGATCTAGAAGATATACTCGGTGACTCACCAGTCACACTCGACACCATATCCCTTCTTCAGCAACACTTCAGGTGCAATATAATCGGGAGTACCAACAGTAGAATATGCCTGTTTCAGGACAATATAATTTTCCAAAGGAGCAACTTCAAGAACACTCCAGATGTGATATGAACACAAGACTAGTATCACTAAAGAAAGGCTTGAAAACAGAGCTTTTGTTGTATACCAGTTTTCTTCTGTTTATCTGCCAATGCTGAAGCTGTTCCAATGGGCTTCTCCAGCGCCTTCCACGGCGTCCGATCGAGCAGTTCTCATCACCATCGATTGATTCATTTGTATTCTCATCATTCAGAGGTTCATTTACGTTCATAGCCGATATGTTTCTGCAATCGAGGGGCTTACAAAGACCAAAATCTGACAGCTTCATATGACCATTCTTGTCCAGCAGAAGATTGTCTGGTTTTATATCCCTGCAAAGCATCTACCTTCAGTACACATATATTCAGTGGAAAGATAGAGAGAATTTCTTCAAAAGTTAGACCAAACCTGTGAACATAATTATGTTTATGTATGGACTCAATAGCCAGAACACTTTGTGACATGTAAAACCGAGCCACGGTCTCAGTCAGAGTCTCTTCCCTCATAAGCAGAGTCATCACATCACCGCCAGACAAATACTCCATGATAAGGTACAAATACTCAGGATCTTGGAACGAGTAATAAAGCTTCACAATACAGTCACTATCAACTTCTGCTAGCAAGTTCCTCTCAGCTCTAACATGCTCAACCTATACAGAACGATCAACCAAAATGGTAAACAAGACTTAAAATCCCAAACTTTTTATGCATAAATGTAAAATAAAAGAGATTGAGATCATTGTTAGACTCACTTGTCCCCTACTAAGCATTTCAGACTTCTTCAGCTTCTTCATCGCATAGATGTTGCCTGACTTTTTCTCACGGCAGAGTCTTACCTAATAAAGATACAAAATTTACAAACAATTAATGTTGCTACAACTGCAAATGCTCAAAGTTGGTAAAATCGTAGATACATAAACCTCAAAAAGACTAACCTCACCGAAAGCCCCTCTACCGATGATACTCAGAAGATCAAAATCCTCAACGCAAAGCCTGTTCCTCATCAGTCTAGTATACTCTGTTTCTTTCCTCTGCAAATCTTCCAGCAACTCGACTTGTTCTTTTTCTGATACATCTAAAGATGCCATCTTTTGTTCTAGCACCCAACGCCTGAAACAAATTTGTATAATATACATTTTTGAATCATAATCTCTCACTATTTTACAAAAAAAAAAACATTACAGCTCCTAAAATACAACACCATGCAGATAACAGATGCTAAACGAACGAGACAATTCATGACATTCTACAAAACATTACTTTATTCTTCTGTACATTATGAATATCAACAAACAGAGGTTGTGCAAAAAAGCACCTTTCTTTACGTTGTTGGATGTGTCTCATGCGTCTATTGTAATGGTCCTCAATGTACTTCTTCGCTGCAGCAACTTTCTCCAATGTAGAATCTGAAACAAACCCTTCATCTTCCAAACTCTCCACAGCCTCCGGCGTCGGCGATGACGTAGCCTTCACCACCACCATCTCCTCCTGTTGATCCATTTCACAATTTTCCATCTTTTCTCTAAAAACAAGTCCTTTCTCTCTCTAAATGCAGAGTCTCTCTCGCATTTCTCGCAAGAAAAACAAATGAGAAAATGTTATGATTGCGAGAACGTAAACAAGTCTCTTTTCCATCGATCAATCTACAATGTACAAGTTTGGAATTCAGAAAAGGAATCAGGTAAATTACCTGGAAATTTTTGTTTTCTATTTTTGCTATTTTCGGGAAAAAGAAAGATAAACAGAGACCCCACAAGTGGAGAGGTATCAGTGGAATGAATCAAAAATTTGAAAACTTTATTATAACACGGAGATGTAGTTTTAAAACATATTTCTTAAACTAACTTACAAAACTTCTCATATGAAAATTCCAAATTATCAGTAACAAAAAAAAAAAAAAAAAAGTATTTTCATAAGTTTTAGGTTTTAACTGCCGTAATCTTAAACATGAGTAATCCAAAACATACATTTTAAAAAAAAAAAAAAAAAGATACATTTAAACCGATTTTTTTTAGTTAAAATGCCTCTAAGAAATAGCATATACAGATTTTATTATTCGGTTGATCCTTTGTCTACAAAAGAAAAAAGAGTATTGCAAACTAAAACTTCATATAATATTATATAGAAATTTGGATATTTTTGTTATTTAAAATGTCTATAACGATTAATTAGGATAATGAATATAAAATTACGATGAATAGATTTGTTCCTTAGATTAGACCAAAATGATAACCCCTCCAGCAAAGCGAAATCACTTGGCCACAAATTTTTCGTCAACATCGTCTAATTTTTTTCGTTTTTATGATTTGTTTGATGTTTTTAAACTTCGACATTTAGAATAAGAAAACTTTTATAATACATTATAATTTTTTTGTTATTGTTAAGGTTTTTTTAATTAATATAAGGGCAATACAAGTCATTTGTATTAACTTTTGCATAAAATTTGTAAACATCACTTATTTATGAACAAACAAAACTTTTAATATCGTTTAAAGAAAAAGGGAGAGAGCTAGTACACTATTTGATTATGTTTTTGTTGATCAAACTTTGAAACTAATTTGGTTCAATAAAAGACTTTTATAAAATCTGGATGGATGAGAGTGAGACGATCTAAACCACTATTTTAGTATTGATCAATCAAAAAAAAAAAAAAAAAAGGTTTAATTTCGTACTCATGTTCGTTATAAAAAATAACGATAACAAATCATAAAGTAACCGAATAAAATACGTCAAAGCTATATTTTGCATTTGTACGGATTTACAAACATAAACCAAACCACATAACACTTTTCTTTTTCTTTCCATCACATACAAACAAACAATATATTTACAAGCATATATAACTAACAAATATTTGCAAGTCCAAGTAAATAAAAAAATTGTAGAAAAATCCACAATGGAAAATTAACCATTTATATTAACAACAGCATTAGAAAATCGGATTCTTGATTTCCAGTCGCGAATGGCAGACAGGAGTGTATGGTTCGGTGTTAGCTTGAAGTGGTCAAGCTTTTGTCGAGTCACTGGTGAAATGTTATGTTTCTCAAGCCACGCTAAGATCGCTTTCTTCTCATACGTGAATCCATCGGCTGCAATCTCTGGTTCATCCATTATCTCCTGTTTCAACCAAAAAAAAAAAAAAAAAAAAAAACAAAAANTTCATACTTCCGTTTATTAAATTACGGACCAAACCGAGCAAGTTTTTCCTTACCCTTAAAATGGGACAGAAGTAATGACTTGGTGTGCGCAAATTGCTTTGTTCTTTCTTTATCTTCGAATTCGCAGTTTCCATAAGCCGTTTCAAAACCGGTATAACCTCAGCTTTAAGATCCGGTCTATCTCGGCATCGAAATTCAGCACATTTTAAACCGATTCTTGCCAACTCCTCGGTTTCCGCCAAAGGCCAGTCAGTAACCGATTTGTCTAGCATTTCGGTTAACGTTCCTTTCTTTACAGCGTTTTCGACTGCGTGTACAAGCCCGCTCGGCTGACGAGCCGTCAGTAGCTGAAGAATGGTTATGCCAAACGCATAAAGATCCGATTTGGGTCTAATCGTTCCGGTCCGGTGGTATTCCGGGTCTATGTAATGCAATGTACCAGCAAGAACCGAGTTCCGGTACATGGTGACATTATCCGGTGCAACATCTGTAACCAGCTTGGCTAAACCGACATCGGCGATTTTGCTCACGTAGTTTCGGTTTAACAAGATGTTTCCCGGTTTTAAGTCGCGGTGGATAATTGGTTCTGGTTTAGAGCTGTGCAAGAAGGCTAAAGCGCAAGCTACTTCGAAAATTATTCTAAACCGGATAAACCAAGGCAAAGGCGGTTTGTTTTTCTGATGAAAAATATATTCCTCTAGGCTTCCATTTTCCAAATACTCGTAAACCAGACAACCATTCTCCGGACAAGCTCCTAGGAGAAGAACCACGTGTGGATGTCGGAGTTGGCTTAGAACCTCAACCTACGAAGTTAAGTCAAAACGGATCAAACCAAAAGTTTAACCAAGTAATCTGAAATTTATATTAAAAAATATCCTTTAATTATAATTACCTCTTTCAAGAACTCCTGTTTCTTCTCCGGCGTATCTAGCCGTACAACCTTAACAGCTGCCGGAGTACTATCAAGGCTACAACGGTAAACTTTTCCGTATCCTCCTTCTCCAATCACTTTTTCTGGCGAGAATCCTTCGGTGGCTGTGACAATATCTTCGATTGTGTATTTCCTGTACCGGTGATCGGTTCCTAAAAGCTGATCGATCACTTTCTTCTTCTCCAAGTAAGTCCTTAAAGCATTCACTTCCGCGATCTGTCTCTGACAAAACTCTCTCGCAAGCAAAGCTTTCGCCGCTTCTACCTCTTTCACCGCTTTCATGTGCCGCTCTTTCTCCAGCGCCGCGGTTTTCCTCTGAAACTCTTCTTTCTCCACAGCATTGTTCACTCTTCTAGCATCTTTCAAACATTCCGAAGACAACACCTGGACCTAGCAGAAACCCCAAAAGATTACTTGGGGAACAATCAAGCAATATGATTCACCATTTTAAAAAGTTACAATTCACACGTGTGAATGAAGTTTGGAAAACTATTTTACAAAATAATGAAAGAGATATGGAGAACAAGGCCGTCTTAAAAATATAAATTTTAGATTTGAGTCTTATTTGCACCATTTGCATGTATTCAGCTGCATGTATTAAAAGACGCCTTTAATAAAAATATAAATCTATAAAACTTCTCCACTTTACAACAAGGTTTTGAAGGCCATCATATATGATATATATATGTAATGTACCTTGTTTTGTGTGGACAAAAGCTCTTCACAAGCTTGTTTGTACTTATCGACCGTACTTCGTAACTCTTTCTTCAAACGCTCGACCTCTGCTTCAATCTCAACCTGTCAAAAAGTTTAACACCAAAACTCTCTCACTCTGTTCTTTTTTACTTGTGTCATCATTGCACCAAAAGATGATACTAAAGTAACCTTTTTGGATTTTCTTGATGTTGCGGGCGGCGAATTCGAGTCTCTTTGTTCTCTAACGATGTTCTCGAAATTTGACTTGGGTTCGGTATGAGTTTCATCAAAATCTGAGTAATTTAGCTGTGGAATATCGGATCCTCCACGCCGCCTTATAATCTCTGGAACTGTTTCACTAGAACCCTTACTACTTTTAGGCGTTTCATGTTTACTATAGGTGAGGCTTAAAGCCTCTAATCTCAGCTCTCTAGCCGATGCTGACCTTCTTGTTCCTGCCTCTTCAACACCGCAAAAGAAAGTGAAAAGTTTCAGGCTTTTAATTGGTAGTGTTTTTATGTTTAGAACAAAAATGTTCTAAAATTTTTGATTGTCATAAACTATTTTATTATATGAAGAGTCGGGTGACCCGACCGGTAACAAGCCTGGTTTCTTGTAAGAAATAAAACGTTGACATACAAAAATCAATTGTGGAAATATATAAGAAAATATAAGTTTTTTTTGTATATAAAAGTTAGACCTTAATTAGAAAGAAAAGAAATTGGTAGTAATGGTTTGAAATTTTTGACTATGCATCCTATGAATTCTCTAATGGATACTAGCTTGTATTGTATAATTTACCTATGGATTCTCGACGATCAGATAACGTTTGAGACTGTACAGTGTGGAAGCTAGCCACACCGTCTTTCAGGAAACCGCGGGCAGTCGCGGCTGAGTTTGGACTTGTGCATGACTCTAATAATTAGACGGTTAAAGAGAAGTTTAAAATAAATAAAAAAACAATTAAACACTGTAACAATTAAACAAAATCACTACTAAAGTCTATGGATCCATTAATCATCGGAGGTAAACAAGAAGGTTAGATATATGGATGTTTAATTGTTACCTCCGATGATTAATGGATCCATAGACTTAGTAGTGATTTTGTCTCTACACACAATGTATACTTCACATATTTCTGGAGCATATCTTAAGACAGTGAATGGTACTCCGGGACCTTTTGCCCTCCTAAACAAAGTAAACCGGCCGCTTAGTGTTTATAACCAAGTTAATTCAGGACATATTAACCAAACCGAGATATGTAATGTATACCGTGTGAATATATTTGTAGTGAACGATCCCATAACCAAACTATTAACTCCTGATTTGTATATGAATCTTAGAAGCGCTTTTGCAGGATCATCGTACTCTAGCAACAGAGTCTCTACCTGACACTGAAGGTACAATCCAGGCAATTAACAATTTGACCATGAAATTTCTCTAGATTTATAAATTTGGACTTAACAAAATATATAGTAACGAACCTTGGTACTACTAATCTTGCACATTTTCAAGAATGGAACAAAGACTCTTTCAAATTCTTGTTTCACGTCTCTCACATACATTTCCACCACTCTCTCCTCCACTTCCTCCACCGGTAGTCTTTCACCAGCTGCAACAACCGGTAACGTTAATTTAAGAAAATGTCTTGAAATTACTAGTCAATCAACTACCAAAATTACAGTACATCAAATATAATGTTTAAACACGAATGCAAACATAAATAATTATGGTCTTAGTTCATCAAAAAATATTTCACATGATTTTCACCTACATAATTCAGTGTGAAAAAAAAAAAAAAAAATTTTGCTTATTTCCTTTCGTCTTTCGACTTATACAATTTTTATTTTCATTTAATACATGTGGAACAAAAATTAAATAAAAAAAAACGAAAAATGTGAAATGTGAAATACGTTTGATCGAGAGACTTACTAGGGGTAGGAATAGTAGTAATGGTGGGAATGACATGAATCATCACAAAGCGATCAGCCTTAGGTAAGAGATTATCTACGGCCCACCGTACAGCGCGACGGCTTCCTGCCCCGCCCAATTTATCTCCGATGATACCCTTCACGGCCACCGCCACAAATAACTCACTCTCCTCTGCATTTGGACCACCTCCACAGCCGCTCATTTCTCGACCTTTTTGCGTCAACATAACCACCATCTAAATCAATTTATACTTACTTATGGATCAAGTAATCCGAAAAATACTTTTTTTTTGTGTGACTGATATAATTGTTGGGGAAATTCTGTTGCAGAGATGAGGTGTCTCTGATCACGCCTATATATGGTATTGATTTCTCTATATATATATATATATATATATATATATATATATATATATATGAATACTACATATATACTACATAAGACCAAACTGACCAATTAGTGTTAGGAAATAAAAAAATATAATATATATATGAATAATTCTTTGAAAGAAAAAAAATACTACTATTAGAAAAAATTCTATGGACTCATTCATAGACACGTTTTAAAGCTTGATTGGAAAAAAAAAAATGATGTACAAGTATTTGTGTTTTAAAAAAACTAAAGAAAATTCATACGATTCTCACCGATCATAGTCTTTATTAATATCACATAACTCACAGATAAATTTTCTGTTGTGCATGAAGAAAGACTAATTGCATAGTATTGTGACTCGATCTAAGAAAGTTTAAGTTTGAAACCTAGAACTGTAAAAAAAAAAAAAGTTATTGTGGTCTACGTCTGATATTACTGATCCAAATCAAGGAATGGGTATCTCAGGATAGTACTAGATATGTATGCGTTGAATTTATTAAATATATATAACAAAATTCGAAGTAGACTCATAGGTTTGGATAATATTTATTGACTTTGGGAACGAACAAAAGATAGTTTGGTCCAATATTGGGATTTTCTGGTCATCATCGATACGGATCTTGCAGTCCTGAATATAATTTATTGTACAATAAACTATAGAAATATTTTGGCCAACAGAGGAAGTAATCGATCGGATGGAGATGGCCTCATCTAACACTTTTATAATTCGAAAATCTATGGACGGCCGATTAGTTTTTTTATTATAAGGTGCAGCTATATTATCCGAACTCTTCTTCTGTCTATAGACTATATATTAGTTGTAGGGTTTAGGTAGAGATTTTACTTCTGTCAGTTGTATATATGTATCTGTCAGCATTCAGCAATGTGAATATATATGTATTAATTTAACAGCTAGAACCTTATGTCACAATCTATTTATGTATGATGACATTTAAATTTGACTTTTACTAGCAAACTAAACCTAGCTTAAACTGTCAGAATTAAATAAAATAGCTTTTTTTTTTTTTTTTTTTTCAACAATAAAATAGCTTTTTTGTCTCAGAAAACGACATAACTTAGTTAAGCTACTCGCGTTAATCTCGGTTTCAAGAAAAGGATGGGATCGATTTTGTGCATATTCAAGAGTTTTTATGGTTACCAAAATTTGGAAATTTTCAGTATTCTGGTCGCACACATATATAAAAACATGATGTCGCTTAATAGAAACATCTTCATTTTCTAATGCTTCACCCCTCTATATACATCATGTCGATATACTTTAAATCTGTGTTTCATAAATATGGCAATGATGATGAGTCCGGTTTTGATATGGGGTAGAGTAAAATATTTGCAATATTTTTCTTTTATGTATACGAGAGTTGACCAACAGTCTCAATTTATTTTTCATGAATTTTCTGCTGAACACAGCTTAACAGAGCGGAATTCTCCCTGGTTTCAGTCTCTTTCACTTACTGACGAACGGAGCACTCGCATGTCTTTAATACTCAATATATCCCTATTCACCACATAGGAACCGGCTGGAGTTTGACTAATTACGAATCATGAAATGTTGACCGAACATGAGGATATACCGGAATAATTAAGATAAGTACTAGAAAACAAATAATTAACTGGTCGTCTACGAGAACGACATATTCAAAGTAATGAAATATCTTAATCATTGTCGACTCTCTAAAACCTGCAATTTTTGTATACAAACACAAATATAGATATGATTAGTCCAATCGTAGAACAGCAATTTGCAGCAGTCATTATTCGATTTTACATATACCATCGAGAAAGATAAGTCACACAACTCACAACTTAAAATGACATAACTGATAACTTATTAAAAATTATCTAAGGAAAACTCAATAACACAACATATATACTCTCACTAAGGGTAAATGATAGAAGACGATATCTAATTTTGCTAGAGGTCAATATCTTTGGTTGTTCGATATTGTAGATGCTATACATCCAAGTTTTGTTTGCTTTTCAAATATCCAAGGCATATGAGAACAGAACTTTTTAAAAAAAGTTAAATAGATGTCAAGAAAACGATATCATATTATCATATATATTTTTATATTTAGTAGAAGCTGTTATGCGTGTATACTTTGTATATGTGATTTATATTAATTTGGAGCCAAATCTAAGTGTAGAAGTTTCGAGACATCTAGCCGTCATGTGAGTTCTAGTCTTCAAGAACCAAAACTAGGCACATATATAACATATATTATGTTATTTACCTACGCCTATGAACAATATATCCGTCTCCTTTACAAAACGAGCTTCTCCGGGCCATCTTTTTCCCCCTATCTTATAGCATATTGTAACGAAAACAAAATATAAGTATACAAGAAAGGATGATGATATATGTCCCTTTTTGATATGATCATCATGATGTTGAGATCTATCCCATAGACGTTTCTCATCAGCCATGCTGCCATGCATCATGCATATGCATAAAATATGTGCTGATATACACACACACACACTCTCACACACATATATATATCTACATATATATAGATTGAGAGTGAGAGAGAGAGAGAGAGAGGGGGGAGACAAGAAGAGGGTGAGCACGCAGAGCTTTCGAGCATGAGCATGCTAGAAAAAGGGAGCCATGTGTGCTCACTCTCTTCTGTCGCCTTCCTAATTAGTATTCACTTACCTCCTTTAATTAGTATCTTCATCTTCGTGCATGCATATGGTCTCCAAGTTATATTAGCCACGATCCCTAATTTTAATTTGCTTTCTATTGATTTGTTATGATGATGGATGATATGAAAAAAATTGTGTCTGGTCTTAGGGTGTTATATATACGGATTACTGAGGGTGTGATGAATCATCATCCACTATCTACGTTTAATTAATTTCCAGAATAATATGCCTGCCGGATAAAACCCTTATTTCTTGTCAATTTGAGCATCTAGATTCTCTTTCTTTTCAATATTATATGTACATGTACATAATTAAAACGTAGATATGTATATTAAAATATTCTTAATTGATGTAAAACGAGACTTTGTTCTGCTCTAAGATATGTTATTCGAGAAAATTAACAGAAACTCAATAAAACACACTGAATTTTTTAAAAAAATAAAGACAACAAAAATGAGTGACTAAATTGTAACCGGATTGGACACAGTCCGTAACAAAATGGTTTTATGGAGTGAAAGATCCCACTTGAAACGACATAAACTATTTATTTGGTTATTATTGCATAAACAATCACTATACATATGGCCCCAACAAAGAAAAACAATTAACTGTGCATACATCGCTTTATATCTATGTTAGACATTCCCAGACTCAAGATCTCTAGAACTCACACTGGTCCTCCAATTAGAGAACAAGGGTTTAAAAAGTATCTTTTGTAAAGGACGAATGTAATGCCGAAACGTAAGCCATATAAATTGATATAGAAATAGAAATAAAAGCGAATATTACTAAAGTCGTACGTCTTTGAGTAAATTAAGTAAAGGCAAAAGATGCTAAGGGCATTGAATTGTGAACCTCCTCGCACTTGTTTTTATATTGTTTTTGCATTTGATTTGATTCTCCTTCACATTCCCTTCTTGCTCATTTGTTGTTGCACGCAATCACTACATAAACGGTCCCCCTTAACTAATAGGTTTCTTGGATTCGCCAACGTTTCAAGCATTCATTAATTACAATTTTTCTCTTCACGAACATTTAGGTTTTTGAATTGCATGTTGTATCTTATCAACGTCATTAAGGACGTATGTACTAGCATGGTCCAATGATTAACGTGGTCCGAACCAAAAAAACTGTAACTATCATCTTTATTTATTACTATCATTTTATTACTATCATTCAATTTCAATATTATCATTATTATATGTAGTACTATATAGTATATATATAGAAATTCCATGCATCTCCTTCATAATGTTACCAGCCAGTACAGAATCTAGATGATTCGAGTTCAAGTTGATCAATGAAATAAATATTAATATTAAAGTTAACCTTAGAATGAGACAATCGACACAAATAATTTTGGGGTGTGTAAAATTATAGAAGAACAAACCGAAGAAAAGGTCACTATAGTAGTCTCCACCATAAGTTTTATGTAACAACGTTTTATTCTAGTTTAAAAAAAAAAAAAAAAAAAAAATTACACTTCTACTATCATGAGAACTTCTGATTACATAAGGGGAAATAAAAAATCCTAGTGGAAAAAAATAAAAACATTTGACTTACTTAGGGACTAAATGTATAATTAATAGAAAGACTACTACTCGGCCCGGTTAAGGGGTTTCTCCTCCTTGTTCGTCTTCTTCCCCTAGACTAAACCACTGGTGGTGTTATCGCCGGCGATCTGCAACCGAAAGCAACTTGGAAGAAAAATGTACGGAGACGCTACAAACTGGAATGAGGATGAGTATAGAGAAGCAATTCTGAAGGAACGAGAAGTACAGACACGTACCGTCTTTCGAACCGCCTGGGCTCCTCCGGCGAGAAATCCTAATCCGGAGGCCTTTGTCGTCGCTTCCAGCGATGGAACTTTAGCTTTACATTCGATGAACTCGCTTGTGTCCCAATCGGCGGGTTTTGGCTACTCGAAAGGTCAGGATGTTATGGTTGCTGAGCCTGAGGGAGTTGTTAGGGCACACGAGGGTCCAGCTTATGATGTCAAGTTCTGTGGAGAAGACGAAGATGCTTTGCTCCTCAGGTAGATTTAAAACCGTCCTTACTTTGATTTGATGATTGGTAATCCAAAGCTCGAATACAGAAATCAGAGGTTGATTGAAGAATTGGGCTAATTCTTGGTGTGGTTTTGTGTAGTTGTGGTGATGATGGTAGAGTTCGGGGATGGAAATGGAAGGAATTTGGTGAATCGGAGTCGTCTCTTCATTTGCAAGGTGTGTACACCATTTTTTTGGTTTCTGATATAAAGGAACCTTTTTTCTTTGAATTTGAAGATTGAGAGCTTAGTGCCTTTCTTCTTTCTTTAATATGATCTACAGAGATTCATGCGAAGCCATTGCTTGAATTGACTAATCCGCAACACAAGTGAGTCTTGTTCTTTTGAATCCACCTGATCACTCTCAGTGTAAAGGTGTGAAATTTCCTGTGTGTACAAGTGATTCTGGTGAGATTCTATTCAGCTGATTTACAAATGCTTATAGTTTTTACTTTTCTCATAGAGGTCCTTGGGGTGCTCTTTCACCGATGCCTGAGATCAATGCCATTTCTGTTGATCCTCAGGTTTGATTTTTTTTTTATTTTTATTATCATTTGGTAATTGAATTTGATGTATTGTTGAAATGTCCAGTTATATCTTATCGAGTGTTTACAGATTAACTGTTCTTGGTTTTCGTTTATGATAGTCAGGAAGTGTATTTACGGCTGCTGGTGATTCTTGCGCATATTGTTGGGACGTGGTATGTAGTTGATCATAGTGAATGTCTATCACTGTATTACTACATATATTGGTAGTGAGATATCTAAACTTTCTAGTATCATTTATGTTCATCCCACATTTTCAGGAGAGTGGTAAAATCAAAATGACCTTCAAAGGGCATTCAGACTATTTGCACTGCGTAGTTTCTCGTAGCTCTGCAAGTCAGGTAATGGTCTTTCCATAAATATTACAAGTGCACCTTCGGATTGGATTTGTGTCTGATCGTATTAAGTCTCTTGAACCAGATATTGACCGGTTCAGAGGATGGGACTGCAAGAATCTGGGGTATCTTTCTCGGCTCCATTTTTCGTCCCGCACTCTCTTGTATTCATGTTTAGATTATTTGTGGGTATAGAACTATGCAAAAATCATTTGGGTCTTAATGTTGGTAATTGAGATCCAATGCTCCTCGGTTTTGTTGTCTGCTTCATCATATCACTTTAGTGATTAGAAAAAAGGTTCTGGTTCATGTGGTATATATTAACTGTCTAGACTAAGCTTTGTATGCTCAAGGGCTTCCTTCTGTTTTGTCAACCAGATTGCAAAACAGGGAAATGCATTAAAGTAATTGGTTCCCAAGATAAAAAGTCCCGGTTTCGCATTAGTTCTATGGCCCTCGATGCAAGTGAAAGCTGGTTGGTAAGAATTTAGCAAATGGATAATCTCATTGTATTTCCACAACCTGGTATTTCTTTCAAGGAGATTTTAAATGCTATGATTCTCTCCTTTTCTTCAGGTTTGTGGACAGGGTAGAAATTTGGCTTTATGGAACCTTCCTGCCTCAGAATGTGTATCAACAATATCCACCCCTGCACATGTACAAGATGTGATGTTTGATGAAAAGCAAGTAAGCAGAACTAGATTATATTGATATCTAAAGTGTGTCATTTAAACCCTGTGAAGCAGTAGCTGTTATTTGTTTACCAAGGGTTAATAATTGGGTTGTGTGGTATCATAACACAGCTGAAATTGATAAAAATATACTGATTTTTTTAACTGGAAACAGAGATGAACATAGTTTGATAATTCCTTTGTAAAGGTTGAACATTTTCTTTATCTAACAAAGGACCCCCACAATCAGATTTTGACTGTAGGAGCAGAACCACTTCTAAGGCGTTTTGACTTAAACGGAACGTTGCTTTCTCAAATCCAGTGTGCTCCTAGTTCAGTGTTTTCCATTTCCTTGCATCCAGCAGGAGTATGTTTCTGAATCCCTTTCGCCAACACGTTTTATCATAGTTAGTCTGTATCTAATCGTATTCTATTTGTTCTGCCTGCTTCTTTAAACTGTTTGTCAATCCTCAACAGTCTATTATGTCCATAGATAACGCTATGTTATTTTAATGTATGTGAATTTGTTTCTGCTTTTTTTGGAGTAGAGAGAGTCTCGATGTTTTAGCTGTTGATCCAACGCTTGTGTTTTTTGCAGGTAGTTGCTGTGGGAGGTTATGGAGGTCTTGTTGATGTCATCTCTCAATTTGGAAGCCATCTCTGCACATTTCGTAGCAGCTCATTATGAAAATCTTACAATTTCTCGGTTTGGCCTGATACGAGGTGTTGAAGTTGGGGTGCAGAATATTTTATACATTTGTCGGCAAATAACAAATTGTTTATCATTTATCATTTTAGTAAAAGACTTTTTTCTGTTGATAATATGTTTTAAAAAATACAGATTACCACTTGAATGAATCAGTAATTGAGTTTATCTTCTTCAAATGTTTAATTTTGAAAAGAAACTGATAAGATAACAAGAAAAAAAGATCATCCGGTGGCACTGTCAAAATAAACTTGGCAAGATGGTATTTAGATTTTTATATATAAATTTTTTACATATATAAAAAAACTAGCCTAAGAGATGTTAATTAAAAACTTAAAAAGGTGAAGGGGTCAAAGAGAGATTTGAACACCAATGCATGGCATTGTTTTACCTGACAGTAACAGTAACAGTAAGTCTCCCGACCCATTCTTCCCGTTCCAATGAGATTTGGTTTTATTAATTTATTGCAACATCTCATATTCTTTTTGTATAGTATAACATTATAATAATTTAACATGATTATAAAATCCAACCAACTGTATTAATAAGAAAGCTGACTTAGCTAATTATTATGTAGAGAGATTGTATTATGCATATAGCGATTGTTACTAGAGAATGTTGGTTTGACATTGTTATACTCTGCCATATATAGTCTGTCCTTCTTGGGTGGGGTTTTTTGTCCGGAGAAATGTATTTTTTGCCTCATTTTTCTAGGATTACGCAATCTTTGACAGTTTATATTGAGTATCCTAGCAATTAGAGGCCATTATTATTACAAAAAATGTTCTAAGGCAGCACCACCGAAAGATTGAAAACGTACGAAATGTCTTTTTAAATTCAGTACGTTCTTAACCGTTGAGAAGAGATTGTATTCACATGTGAATGTATGTCTCTTGACAAAGATATTCAAGCTATGAAGCTCCACGAAGATAAGAGCTTTTATTCTTTAAACCAACTGCAGTATTTTCAGAATTTTATGCATGAATCGCTGGACATACCTCGACTTGGATAGCAATTGTATGAGTCAGATGAATTCTTTGAGTGCAAAAAAAACATTTCGAAATGTTACGGTGTGTGAAAAATTTATATTTTAATAGTTATTTTAGTTATATATATATATATTTGTGATCATATTTTACATATAAGTTTTTTTAAAAAAAATATTATCTTATTATCTTATCAAATTGTATCATATTTTATATTGGCCCAAGTCGAGTGGAACCAAAAAAAAATATTAATTTATCATGTTTATTAATTGATCGAGTATTAATTTATAGAATTTAATGTATACATAAAAAAAACATTTGAGTATTATATATAATCACTTGACCACCATTATTTGATCTAAACAAAAATATTCTGCTAAACCAATTTTTTTTTTGGGTCAACAAACCACTTGATTTAAACAAAAATATCGTTTTAATCTTCTTAACGAAGAAAAGTTGCAACCATAACAGATTTCATATCTAGGAGTTAAATTTTCATATTAAGATAGTATATATTAAAAATATAGTTTTTCCAAATTTAAAATTCATATTCTTTAATTAGATTCAAAATAATCTATAATCATTAAATCTATTAATACATTTTTAGAATATATTATTGAATAACATCCAAATTAGTAAAATATACCTTTTTAAAATTCGGGGTATTTTATAAAATATCACCAGCTGTTATGCAGAAAAAAAAAATCAATAAATATTTGATAAGATATTTCAAATAAAGAGAACAATAAGAGAAAATAAAAATAAATATCCCCACCGCTTTCTAATTAATCTCCCGTCACCATTGTTGTCATCTTCCTCTCTTCTCTCTCGTGAATCTTTGTTTTTCCTTCAATTTCTATTAAAACTTTGCTTCTCTTTCCAGGAAGGAGACACGATCAACCGATTTCTTAGCATCCTCGTGCAATTTCCTTATTTCAACAATCTTCCCAAAATCCAACTTTTTCTTCTCCATTTAGATTCTGATTCTCTACGGCATCTTTTACCCTTTCCTTTCTCCTCCATTTCCTCTGCATGCTTCTCGATTTCTCTCTGTCGCCTTCTTCTTCTCTCGTTTCCATAACCTACTCTCTGTAGCTGTATTGTTTGAACGCTTTGAAAAATGTCGATTTTGGATTCTGGAGGCGTCACTACGACGACGGAGAATGGTGGCGGAGAGTTTGTGGATCTCGATGATAGGCTTCGTCGACGGAAATCGAGATCGGATTCCAACGGACTTCTTTCTGATTCCGTATCCGGTGCTGAGACTTCCCCGTCAGATGATGTTGGAGCTCCTGCTGACGTGAGGGATCGGATTGATTCTGTTGTCGACGACGCTCAAGTAACAGCGAATTTGGCTGGAGATAACGGCGGAGATACCGAAATTAGGGAAACTAGTGGAGGAAGAGGCGGTGGTCAAGGAGGAGGAACCACCGATGCAACGTACACGTATCGGCCGTCGGTTCCAGCTCATCGGAGGGCCAGGGAGAGTCCACTCAGCTCTGACGCAATCTTCAAACAGGTAATCTCAAATTTTTCTGTCAAATGGTCAAGGAGAATTTTGAATTGAGTTCATATCTCAGCTTACTCTTGCATTTTAGATATTCAAGTTTTTCATTTGACTTGAATTGGTGATTGTTTTCAATGGCAGAGCCATGCCGGATTATTCAACCTGTGTGTAGTAGTTCTTGTTGCTGTAAACAGTAGACTCATCATCGAAAATCTGATGAAGGTGAGTGAGTTCCTTCCTTCTTTGTTTCTCCTGTTGCTTGAAAGTTGAAACTTATTACTCTTTGCTAAACTTTAACAACTATTTGTTGCTATCGTTCATGTAGTACGGTTGGTTGATTAGGACTGATTTCTGGTTTAGCTCAACTTCGCTGCGAGATTGGCCACTGTTCATGTGTTGGTAAAATATCTTCATTTTCCCAAATGTTACATTCTTATACATATAGTGATGAGTTTAGTGAATCAGTTTCGTTAATTCTTGTGTTGCAGTATCTCTCTTTCGATCTTTCCTTTGGCTGCCTTTACCGTCGAGAAATTGGTACTTCAGAAATGCATATCTGAACCTGTGAGTAAACTACTCTTCACCCGTTACTGGATTGTTTACTGAAGACGAATTTGTGCCCTGAAGAACTTATAATTTTTTCCTGATAATGCTGCAGGTTGCCATTATTCTTCATATTATTATCACCATGACAGAGGTCTTGTATCCAGTTTACGTTACCCTAAGGTGAGAAATAAGCTATGGTCTCACCTTGTGATGCTGTGTTCAAGTTTAGTTGGCTGATTCGATTATCTTGAAAATGGACAGGTGTGATTCCGCCTTCTTATCAGGTGTCACACTGATGCTCCTCACTTGCATTGTGTGGCTAAAGTTGGTTTCTTACGCTCATACCAGCTACGACATAAGAACCCTAGCCAATTCAGCTGATAAGGTAAAAGATTAAGAAACATATATTAGTCACTTGCATTCTGTTACTTACTTTAACCAGATACTGTTATTATAAACTTTTAGGCTGATCCTGAAGTCTCCTACTACGTTAGCTTGAAGAGCTTGGGATATTTCATGGTTGCTCCCACATTGTGTTATCAGGTAATGAGACGCGTCTACTGCTAATATCATCAGACATTCTTACACTTGCAAAAGTTTATTGTCTAAACATCTCGTCTTTGCTTTCCCCAGCCAAGCTATCCACGCTCTCCATGTATCAGGAAGGGTTGGGTGGCTCGTCAATTTGCAAAACTGATCATATTCACTGGATTCATGGGATTTATAATAGAACAAGTGCGTTTTCAGCATCTTGCTTTTCTGTTTTATCATCACCTCTGCGTCGTCACCACTTGACTTCATGTTCTTTTGTACTTCTTTGGCAGTATATAAATCCTATTGTTAGGAACTCAAAGCATCCTTTGAAAGGAGATCTTCTATACGCTGTTGAAAGAGTATTGAAGCTTTCAGTTCCAAACTTATACGTGTGGCTCTGCATGTTCTACTGCTTCTTCCACCTGTGGTATGTGGCATCCCTTCTCTTTTGACATAATTTCCAAAGAACAACAGCAGAAAAAGGCTATCTCATAAAAAATTTGATAACATTTAGTTTCTCATAGTCTTGAGATGTAAGTTCAGCAAATCTTTTGCATTGTTCTTGTCCACAGGTTAAACATATTGGCAGAGCTCCTCTGCTTCGGGGATCGTGAATTCTACAAAGATTGGTGGAATGCAAAAAGTGTGGGAGATGTGAGTTGTTATTCATCCTGTCTTACTGAAAAAGCATATGAGTTTGTTTTGTTCTCATCGTTACGTCACTTTAACTAACCAAAATTCATGTATTCACTGTCTTCCTCTTCCTCTGTCAGTACTGGAGAATGTGGAATATGGTATGGTTCTCTTCCTAAAACATTAACTTTCATTTCTGTTAAAACCAAAATAGAAGAACAGAGCTAATGGAGATCTTCTTTTTCTTAACAGCCTGTTCATAAATGGATGGTTCGACATATATACTTCCCTTGCCTGCGCAGCAAGATACCGAAAGTGAGTGATTTGCGATGATGGAGATTATTTCCTGTGCTTTATATCTTTTAACCCTCGACTCGTAATTTTTCCAGGTACCTGCCATTATCATTGCTTTCTTAGTCTCTGCAGTCTTTCATGAGGTATGTGTACCTTCTGCATTGCCCTGTCTCTAGACACATGAACACTCTATTGCAGAAGCATTGTTCTCAGTAACAGTCTTGTGTTCACAGTTATGCATCGCAGTTCCTTGCCGTCTCTTCAAGCTATGGGCTTTCATGGGGATTATGTTTCAGGTAAACAAATTTCACAACAATCTGAATGTTTCTCTCACTCTTAGTCTCATTTTCTGACTTAACAAATGTGTTTTGAATAGGTGCCTTTGGTATTTATCACAAACTATCTACAAGAAAGGTTTGGTTCCATGGTATGCTCTCTAAACTCGGAAGACCAAATAACTCTTTTCTGATTCGTAGCCTTTTAAATCTTTTACTTTGTTGCTGAAACTTAAACAAGTAATAATCTGTTTTGGAATGTGTGATGATTAGGTGGGCAACATGATCTTCTGGTTCGTCTTCTGCATTTTCGGACAACCCATGTGTGTGCTTCTTTATTATCACGACCTGATGAACCGCAAAGGAACCATGTCCTAAAAACACACCAGTCTCCAAGGGACTTTCTTGTGTCTGTTCTGATGCTGAAAAGAAATGGTGTTTTTACCAAATTGTCAATCGAAGAAGGAAAGAAAAATAGAGTTGTATCTGCGACAATTTTGGTAGTGTTAAAGAGACGAATCCTTTTGAGCTCTGAATCTCTCTTCACTGGATCTTGATCTGCTCTTTCTTGTCTTTAACCCCCATAAAAAAAAAAGGTAGATTTACCAAATAAATTTCAATCGACAACTGTTGTAAAGAAATTTCAGTCAAAAAATTTTGTAATAAAATTGACTGCGATGGTAACCAAAAGTGAAGTAAATGGTTTTTTCTTTATTTCTTTATTTCTTTAAATGGTTTGTTGACCCAAAAAAAAAAAGGAAACGAGAGGGGAAAAAATGCGTTAGTTATAAGGTTTTACTGTTAGGACCAAATCGGGTAAAAACTTTTTGTCGACTTTTGAAGACAAAGATGTGACAGGTTGCATTGGGATTGTGTGAAATCAAATCAAGTTGATCGGTGGTCCCGTTAGTGGCTGCCAATCTATTTATGTTTCACGTAATTATTAAAACCGTATGTGTATACAGTTTAAGGAGACGATATTTTACATTTGAATAAACATCTCCCTTAAAAATTATAGCTACGGGCTGAAAGATTGACTTCTTCTCTTTTGTCAACAATTTTTTTCATATATAATAATCGGAAGACCAAACTAACAGCTAGACTAGTTCAGTTCATTCCGTTCGATTCTATCAAAATCTTAATCCTATTTTCTAATCTAGTTCAGATTCAAAAACTTTGGTATGGTTGGAAATGGTTCGGTTTGATTAGAGTATTTTGCCTCGCCATATTTTTCTATAAAAACTTTTTATAACAATCAGGTAAATCAACTATGGTTTAAATTGTATTATGGAATTTAAAATTGTAATGTTTCAAATTATGAACTATCTAATCACTAAACCTCTACAACTTGAGATTTGGGTGATAGTTTTATGATTCTCGCTCGAATTCAAACTATTTCTAAACCTTTAATTTGGTTGATTGGAGCTGAGATTTAACAAAATACATTTTCACAGCAACTTAACAGCATACTTGGGATTTAGAAATATTAGAATCTACATAAAGAATTATGAAACGTAACATTTTATATTGCTACCGGATTGTATATCCTACAAATTATGTGAATATGAAAGGCTAATGTAGATAGGACTTTTAAGATGCGATGCCAACTGCCAATTGTTAGCAACTTTGTCTTGAGTTTTCTAACAAATCGCTGACAAGTTTTTATATTTTGTTTGTCATCTTTCGTAACTAACCTAATTAACGCTTAAGGTATTTAACAATCTGAATAAATAAATAGATTCCACTGACATCTATTTCGGACATTTCAGCGTAATTGGATTTCTTGACTTGCTAATTGACTAGTTTCTCTAACAGTCGGTTAGCATACATTTTGTATCAAAAAGAAATGTCTATACATAATTAGCTAACACCTGATCAAACTTAAAAAACAAAAAAAAAATATAAAAATAAGTTTTTTTGTTTTTGTTTTTGTTTTGGCCAAATGAAATGAAAAATTAGATATTTGTTGGGAGAGTGATGTTAACAAGGGATCACGTGATGATCACGTGGAGATACTGGTCAGCCGTAGAATTTCAGTTGGAACTGAAGTAACTATTTTTATTTACGCTCCACCGACTCGCCGACAGCTGCAACTGACTCAGCACCTCATGTTGACTTGGCAGTCTCTAATTAATAATACTGTGTATTTATTTAATAGTGACTATTTATTGGAAATAAATAAATAAATTGGAGTATTATTTAGTATTACATATGAAGTTTATTACTATTGAATTAGCAAAGTACTAAATTTCATACTCTCTGAATTTTTTATTACTTTTGTTTTGTGCAGAAGAAATTTTATTACTTTATTCTATCTTTGCAGGCAAAAAAAAAAGAAAACTTTATTCCATCTGACAAATACATGTAAATCAACTGAACTAATGTATTTGGGACATTTTTCAAGCTTTATAATTACCATTTACCAGAAGAAATCAAGAATATTGTTATGTCATGGAAAGAGATATAAATAATTTATAAATATTGTTATTATCAAATAAAAAAATTCAGTTTTTTGTGGAGAATCTGCTATACGATAGCTTTATTCTTTTTTTTCTTTCTTTGCAGTTTTTCTCTCTAATATGTAGTCGATTTTATTACAAAATAGTAGTAAATTAGTAATAGTTTTCAATTAGTAAAACAACAAACAATTTATAATTTCTTAATTTCATTTACCTTTGAGATATTTTGACTATATATTTTCAAGAACAGTACATTCTTAATCACAAAAATTTATTCCCCCAAAAAAAAACTCCCGAACATGACGTACATAAAAACATGAAAATTAAAACAAAAGATTCTTTCCTTCTCGTAAAAGAAAGAAACAAAAACAAAAAGCCATTCATCGACTTTTATTACAAAACCCTCTCCCCCACCATTACTTCTTCTTCTTCGTCTGAGTCCAAAAATGGAAGACTTCAGATCCAGATCGTACGCTGACGGAAGATCATCAGACCTTCAACAATACTCCACACACCGAAGATCCGACGGTCCAGATTCATTCGGGGTTAACGGTGGTAATGGTATGCAAGATCTCAGGTCTTACAGCACTTCCTACACGGATTACCCCAACCGAATACCTGAAGACCCAAATCCAAAGAAAGGAAGATCATCTTCTTCTTCATCGTCTTCGTGGGGTTTTGTGGATCCAGATTTACAGAGGAAGAAGAGAGTTGTGAGTTACAGAGCTTATACTGTTGAAGGTAAGCTTAAAGGTTCTCTAAGGAAAAGCTTCAAGTGGATCAAAGATAGATGCAACAAACTGCTTAATTAAGCCAATGTGCTTAAGATAATAGACTGTTGGGGTTTATTAATGTCTTAAATACGATAATTTCGATTTAGTTTTTTTTTTTTCTTTTCTTTCATTATTTGTTTGTGTTCAAATATCATAGTTTGTGATAGTGATTGTGTAAGAACAATAAAATAGAGCTAAGATGTTACCAAGAATTTTTATACTAGACTGAAGATGAGATGAGTGAGTGATTCTTTTACATTTTTTTGGCAATATTCGCAATTGATCTGGTATTAAAAAATAATGACACGTTAGATAATGAGGTCATGCATGAATATGTTTTCTACATTTTTTTTGTATTTTAAAATGGTGAAACTAACAACACATTTTTATATCATTTGAAACACCCGGAAGTTATTATTAGGTTATCATCGTGTTCTTAAAAAGTAGTTTTGTTTCATTTTATGCGTGTCTAATAATATAACTGATTTAATTTTGTTATATGATTGTTTATCTTGTTTTTCATCTGACCTAGTTAGTGGTATGCTAAAAAGATTACGGCATGAAAGTTATTCAAATATCTTACTCTTTCACCTAGTGTAGTGTATGTTATAGAATTACGGTATGAATATTCTTACATTTTCAATACTTCTCATTCATTAAGTTTTGATGATTTTGACTTTTGAGTGTCCGGTTAAAATCATCACATAGTTTAAACGAAGCTTTATATTTTAACATTACGTGATTAAGTATCTTAATAATGTCTTCCAATTGGTGTTTGACCACGGTTCCCTGGTCTCCATTGTCCATCAAACATATCAATCGTTGCCATTGGAAAAAAACAAAAAAATTATATTCATCATAATCATTTAAATGTTAGCGTTTCACTCGGTTTACATGAATACGGAATAGTTTTACAATCTCGGAGTTCATCCATACACAAATCTGTATAATCAAGAGGTTAACAAAATAGATACGTTATACAGTTCTGAATAAATTAAGAGAGATAAACCTAAATTATTGAATAGTATATTTTTCTCTAAGCTAGTTTCTCTTTTTTAATGTCATTTACGTATTTTTCACAACTCCATTTTATAATTACGGAATATTGGAATTGGTTAAACTTAAATAAATAAATAAAAAGAGCTGGAGGTGGGGGCCACTAGTCCTCCTTCGTTCTCCCTGCAGTGAGTGTCTCTGCTCTTTGTTATAAACACAGCGAAACAACCCAAAAGAGTCAGAACAATTCACACAAACAAACAAAACAAAACCTCTGGAGAAAATGCCATTGCATCTTTGCCCGCTTTAGGCTGACCTTTTTACGGTTGTGTCTTATTAAGATTCAACTGGAATATGTTAGTAGGACTTCTTTGGATATGTCTTTGCTATACCAAATGACCAAAACATTTAATATTTACTTTAACACATTTTATTTATTCGTTTGGAAAAACTTCTAAAAAAATGGTTTTTTGTGGAATCATTGGGTTTTAAACCCTATGATATTTTTTAAAAATTGAAATGTTAAGTTAGTAAGCTCCCCTAAACTCCTTTTCCATGTGCCAAATGGTCAAAAAAATTTATTGCTTATTTTGGGCGCATTCATTCATCGTTTTTAAAAAATCTCAAAATGTATTAGTTTTTAGAAATCAATAGTCCCTACAAATTTCCCAATATTTTGTAAAAATTAAAAAATTCTGTTAGGAAACTTTCATACCACCTTTATCACCCAAATAGTCGAAAAAGTATAGTAATCACTTTGAACCTATTTCATTAAAATTTTTGGAAAAACTTTAAAACGAAATAGTTTTTTTTTCCTTTGTTAATTGGAAATTTTTTTTTTTTTTTTAAATATTTTTTATTTTATTTTGTGGGCTTCCAAATATTTTGAAAATCTTGTGAAAATTATATTAGTAAGCTTATGTGAGACACTTTTGCCCTGTTAAATTGTCAAAGAAATTATGTGTTTTATTGTTCATTCATTATTTTGGAAAAACTTCAACATCAACAAAACTTTTAGACTCACGGCTTCTAATATCCAATTTTTTTTTGAAAAAACTAAAATATTGAAAATGTATCAAATTTGTTATAAAACAAATATGTAAAGCGAGCCAAAAATAAGATTATGGCTGATTAAGAATAGGACGAGTTAGGAATAGGACAAAATAATGTAAAGACGGATTAGGAATGGGACGGAATAGATTTAAGCAGGATAACAGGTTTTTAACTACGACCATACAAAATGTGGGAAAGGCAAAGGCAGAAAGTTATGGCAAATAAGGGTTTTAGGACAAATAAGGGTTTAGGGCGGATTGGGTTTAGGGCAAAGGTTATGCAAACTAGGGTTTAGGGCAAATATGGGTTAGGGCGGATCGGGTTTAGGGCAAATAAAGGTTTAGGGCAAATTAGGTTTTATGGCAAATAAGGTTTAGGGCAAATTATGTTATAGGGAAAAACCCTATTTTACCCTATTTGTTGTACCCCTTGTTTGCCCTATTTGTCCTTAAACCCTTACTTAAAATATTTATTTTATCAAAAGATTAAATTATTCGTCAAACTCTTTATAAATTTGGATAGTTTTTTTTTCTTTTTTTCACCAAAGTTCCGTTTTAGGTATGAAAAGTTACAGACCCATGGGGTAGGAGCTCTTTTGACTTAGATTATAAATCTGAATTTGGATAGTTAATTAAACTAAACTGGTACGATATACTCTGTCTTGTTTATAGCAGAGTTATAAATTAATCTAGCTTCCAAGTTTGTTCACAAACCTGTTCCAAAATAGGAGAGGCCAAGTTCAAAAGGATGTCACAATAATTAATTATCGAACAAACTTTTACACAAACACAAGTAGACGACAACTTCACCAGAGCAATAAACTCCATTAATAAAGAGCTAACAATTAACAATTTAATAAAAAGTTAAGCGTAAGTCTGGTACTCATAATTAACAAATTCAGAAGAAAACACATCAATAAAGCTCTACTGCGTAGAGTCTCCCAAAAAAGTTACGTTTCTTCTCCTCATATTTTCGCTTCACAGTTTCATGGCTTCTTTAAGAGCTTCACTCTAAAGCTTAGTGTATTAACCAAATTAGATTAACAAGAAGAAAATTAACAATGTACGACATGTAATCAATCAAGCCATGTGAACAGAGAAATGTTGATTAATAAGACAAGTCTAAGATTACTCTCTCACTTTAAGCCCATCAATCTTACTGAAAATAGATAATCTTGGAGAAAAAGATAGAAACGATGTAAATGCATACTTAACTAGTGATGTATATGAAAACTTGGGGGAAGAGTAGGGGAAAGATGTTTCAGGTACCTCATTTTGAGTTTTTCTCAGTTCACTAATCTCTGATACTGCAAAACTAGAAAGCACTCCATACGATCAGTTGGAGTGAAAAGAATGTCTGAAGACAAAATGTTTATTTTGGGAGTTAAAACTCTCTCTGATGGCGAAGAAGAATTAGAGATGTGAGATAAGGAAAAAATTTAGTTATATAAGTACTAAAATATGTGAGAATCGATAAAATTTAAGAGACTGCTTAGAAAGAAGATTTCGTAACGGCTCAATTCATAACGGCTCAATTTTTGAAATATTACCGTTGTATTAAACAGATAGTGAAAGATTATTGGAGTATTGGGCCTTTAATGGGTTCACTCGGATCAATAATGTTTGTTTATCCAAATCTTGTAAGATTTACCTCCAGCAATGTTCATTAATCGAAAGAGAGAAAGTTCCAAACAGTTCTTTAAAATCAAAACCATCTATATTTTTGCAGTCCACACAGTTATTAAACGAAAACTCAAATAGGTTTTGGTCACAATATCAAAGCAAAGAAAAATGCACTTGAGAGAAGGATTTTAAATTCGAAAAGGTATACAATGGATGAGACAAATTAAATGAACATCTCAAGAACCATATTTAATAACTTTGGTATATATAAATCTCTTATCTCTCTCTTTTATCAAATCTCTAACTGTTTACCCCCAAAAAAAAGAAAAAAAAAAGACTTTCTTCAGAAGAATCATAGACAACACAACCTTCAGAAGGTTGAGACAAACAACAAAGTGAATACCGGTTTTTGTCTTAATCAGTCTGAGAGCTTAGTTTTGGAATCTACACGAGTAGTAGTCGTAGTAGTATCGTCTCCATTTGAATGTGGCGATGGTGCAGTCTCATCGCCTCCACTGTTATTGATCCGCAAGCCATTAACACCTTTGAGTGCGGATTCATAGTTTGCATTGTCACTCCCACCGACACTGAATGGCTGACGACTACTTGAGTCCACAACTCGTCTTGATGATGATCCTTCTGATCGACCCAAGTGGAAGGATCCAGGTATCTGAGAGATGGATGGATCACAACCGACTCCAAAAACAAGGTACTCGAGAGGAAAAGAAGCATGACAACAAAACTTACCAGCGTGTCCTTTGCAATTGCAGACTCATTCACGTTCTTGGTCTTCTGCTTCAGTGTAAATTCCGGATTTGTTCTCTGATTTGGGACATCTATGGCAGACAAACGCGTCCTTTTAAGTATATACACAACAACGTGGCTGCAATGCATTTGCTCAAGGAACAAGCATAGGTGGTGGTTACATACCTGGACGCTTCTCAGCATTGTTGACCGCAGGGTTAAATCGAGAACTAGTTCCAACGCCACCATCCTGACCAAAGAAGCATTATATTTATTTGTTGTGTATGTGTATAATTGTATCATGAATGGGATGCGAAATTCAAAGAATCAAAGATCGTACATTGGCACGAGGTGAAGGGTTTCCAGATTGCGATTGCTGATACTTTAAAACCGTCCAGTCAAACACAAAATCAAACTGAAAACCTGAGAACAAACAACAAGTTGGTGTCAACAGAAGCTTGATCTGTACGAATTTGAGGACGAGGAAAGAGGGAAAATGAATGACCTTCGCGAATGAAAAGGTTACGGAAGAGTCTCTTCAAATATGCATAGTCTGGCTTATCATCAAACCTAAGTGACCGGCAGTAATGAAAGTAGGACGCAAACTCTGTTGGATGACCTCTGCATAACGCCTGAAAATACACTGATGCAACGTTACACTACTCTCTATATATAAATCAACCTTCTCTACTTCATCATAAGTTTCTGAAAGTGAGCTATATGAGAAGAAGTTACTTCGATGGAAGTAGAAACTTTCTTTTCACTAATCTTGTCGTATTTCTGTTTCTTGTTCCCAGCTTTCAGTCCCTGCCATGGGAGACTACAAGAAAGAAGGCTAAGAGATGGAATGATAGAGATGAAACAAACAGAATAGAAAGAAAGAGATTACGCAAAGAAGTCTCACATTCCCATGAGGAAGTACATGAAGATATATCCAAGTGACTCTAGATCATCCCTCCGACTTTGCTCTATCAAGTATGGAATAAACAGAAGATTGAAATAAGAAAAAACATCCCATTGAAAGAGAGAAGAATTATCAGGAGGGTTTGTAGTAAAAGCATGGAGTATATACCGATTCCTATGTGAGTGTTCAAGCTGGCATACCTCGGAGTCCCAATCAGACTTTTATTCTCCCTGAATCAAAAAAAATAAATAAATATGAATCCAACATCAAATTTGCTGAAAAGGGTGAATCTTGGTACCTGTATGGGATATGTCGGTGAGTGGAGCTGTCTCTATATTTCTTAGCCAAGCCAAAGTCAATGATGTAAACCTAGAGACAGAGAAAGATCCCAAAATCAAAGTTTGAGAGTAACGACAAGATGCTAAGTGAGAGTTTATGGAGAAAGAAAGAAAGAAAGAAGAACCTGATTTGCTCGCCTTCCCAAACCCATGAGGAAATTATCAGGCTTTATATCACGGTGAAGATACGACTTGGAATGGATAAACTCGAGACGATTTAGCTGTCACAAAAGGGCTTCTTTTAACAAGGATCACAATGCATCAATCAATCAATTAAAAACCCACAAAGCATATATTATACCATTTGATCAGCTAGCATGAGAACAGTCTTCAGAGTGAATTTCCGGTTGCAATAACTAAAGAGATCTTCAAGGCTTGGACCAAGCAAATCCATCACCAACACATTGTAGTCTCCTTCCACACCGTACCATTTCATGTTTGGAATCCCAGCTGCATTATTCGTCATGGAAATTAATAAACCGCAAAACAACTAGCGCGATTCAAATGAAAAACATTTCTTACTTCCTCCTTGAAGAACCCTATAAATCCTCGACTCATATGACAATTGCGGATGCGCAGTCTTCACACTTTCCTGCACATTTAAGACAATTTTAAAAAAAAAATCACTGCAAAATCTACAAAACTGGGACTCCAATTTCAAATTTTCAAACACTCACAAGCTTAATAGCGACCTCTTCGTTAGTCTGAACATCAGTTCCTGCAATCATCAAATCAAAAATCGAAAGTGAGTCACAGTCAAATAAGAAGAGATTGGTCAGTATGACTAATTTGACCTTAGTTTAAGAATCCGTACCGAGGTAAATCTCTCCGAATGAGCCGCTGCCAATTTTCCGGCCAAGCCGGAACTTACTCCCGATACGAGGTTCCATCGAGAATCAGCACCGACGAGACGATTGTGAAAAACCCTTCAGTTCGCGAAAAACGCGGAGCAAATAGGGTTTTCACGGAGAAGAAGAGGCGAATTCGACTAGTTTGCTGGAGAAATTGGAGGAGTGATTAGGTGAGGAATTTAGAGAGATTAAGGGAGTTGAGAGGAAAATACGAAGACAAAGAGGAAGATGAAGAAAACCTCCGCGTGTCGCTTTCCTACTGGTCTTTCTCTTCCTTCTTTTTTTCTTTTCCTTCATTCGAAGTCTCAAAAATAACCCCTTTTTTTTTTTTTTTTTTTTTTTTTTTTTTTTTTTTTAAATCNCTCTCAGTGTGTCTTGCTCGAGAATCGAACTTGTTACGTGTTGCACTGCAAATATAATGTTTTTCTTTGTAACATTTAAAAAATATATATATTCTCTTAAAATTCTATAAAAAATTGGCATATCTTTCACATGTTTTTATATATGTTTACATATAAATTTCGCATATTTCTTCTTATATTCGATTCGATTTTACTTCATTTGTTTCACAATATAAGGTATTTTGGAGATATTTTTTTCTATTTTACATGATGTATTTAAGTTTCTATCCAAAATTTAATGTGGTTTTGTTGTTTTTTTACGTTTTTAATTGTGCAGATTGTTTTATCATTGAATTGTCTTAAAATAATAATAAAACATATTTTATTTTGATAAATAATAAAAAATAAATTTTTAATCTATGAACAAAACCTTAAATACTGTGTATATCGTGAAATGGAATGTGATATGTTTACTAAAATCTAAAATTATTGATCTGAAATTTATTTAAATACATATAACTTTCATTGTTATTTAAAAAGTTTGGATTTTAATGATTATATGATACGATTAAAATCTTATTTATTTGCATATGGATTTTAATTAGGTTAACTCATGAAATAAATTTTTTAAAATGCTATGTATATAAATTCTCAAAATAATTGTAGTGATCATATTTTGATAGAATCTTAAAAAAAATACAAACTCTTTGCAAATCTAACAAATTTCTTAACAAATTTATATAGTTTCCAAAATCAACAACACTCATATACTGTAGTCATATCGCAGGAGTAGCTCTTTACCCACATCATCGTTGCAAAACCATTCACCTGGTTCGTACAAACTGGTCTATCCACAGGTATGAGTGGTTCATATCCTCTCCCAGGTTTATAACGCGTTTTGCTTCTTAAATATAGGTGAGAGTCATGCTCAGGGGATTCATAATGTGGCTGGAGAAAAAGACCATAGTGCTTAGTGCTATACTCTTCTGAGGACCATTTTGATGCTCATCTCACCCCTCTTGGTTGGCAACAGGTATATTTCTGTTCTTGTCTGGATTTAAATGCTTTGGTTATAACGATGCATCATCATTTCTTGTCTAATGGCAGGTGGATCATCTACGAAACCATGTTTTAGCAACTCAACTCTTAAACAAGATTGATCTTGTCATTGTTTCTCCTTTGCTTAGGTAAGACATTCATTATCTATCATCATGGTTTTTAGGCCTCAATGTTTAATCACACTCTTTTTAATATTTAAACAAAAAGCACAAACGCGAACCACACCAAAAGCAAATATTCATTTACATTTTGCAAACATATTATATATTAATGAAGATATAGAAGTGTTTTTATTTCTGAAATGTGAATTTTGTTTTAACAATACTAGCAACGGAAAAAAAAAAAATGTTACAACATAGTGCTTAAAATATTATAAACTGATATTATGTCATTCAGTAATTGAAAATTACCAAGACTAAGTTTGTCAAATGTAGAACTATACAAACAGCTGTTGGTGCTTTTGGAGGTGAGAAAGATACTAATGGAGCGGAGGCATCACCACCTCTAATGGTTGCTAACGCTGGAAGCAGCGATCGCCCTGCGATTTCAAGCTCCAATAGCCCACCATTTCTTGCTGTTGAGCTATGCATGAGAAACCATGGTACATAATAGTATACATAGCCGTATATTAGTTGATAACACACTGTTAAAGATTTGTTACGAACGCAGGGTGATCATCCTTGTGATAGGCGAAGAAGCGTCACAGAGTACAAGGCTCTCTTTCCTGCAATCGATTTCTCAATTGTAAAAACATCTTACTGATTTTATTTAATCAATATAGGAAAGATTTTTACGCTTTTCTCTAGAGAGCGTAGAAGAAGTTGCAGCTAGAGGTGTAGAGTTCATCAACTGGTGCGTTTCATTGGATATCCTTAAAACATTTTTGTTCTCATGGAGATAGATTTTTGTTTTTCTTGAATCTGTCTTACTGCAATTTGCTTTGTTAAGGCTATGGACGAGGAAAGAGAAGGAGATTGCAATTGTATCTCGTAGTGGCTTCTTGCACGGTGTCTTGAGCTCTTTCGGGAAAGATTGCAACGACGACATAGAGAAAAGAGTTGTCCATACAGTAAGAGCTAAATCACTCACTTCAAGAAATGCAAGAAACTATTTTACTAACCAAGATCTTTTAACTTTTTTATAGCTTCAACAACTGCGAGCTTCGTTCAATGATCAAGGGTAAGAAAATTGGCAATAAGTTGTGATAGGATAGAAATAGGAATTGAGAGTGGTGTTGGGTTATTATGTGTAGTTTTTCATTTTTGGTGTGTAGGAATCTGGGGACTGTTGCTGCAGAGACCACAAGCTATCCTGGGAAGGTTCCTCAAGGACTTGATCTTCCAAGTGGCTAGGTGGAGACTGGAGAGTAGGAGAGGTTAAATTACAAGGGAACACATGATGCTTCTTCCCTTGGACTAGAAACTTGGTAATTTCAATTTTTTTTATTGAAGAACAAAAAGTGAATTTTTTAGTATTTATGCTGACTATGCTGCTACATGAATTTTTTGATTATTATGCATCTTCCCTTGGACTAGAAACTTGTTATTTTTCTTTAAAAGGTTTGTGTTCGTTATATTAAATTGATTCTGTTCATATGGAAGTTTTGATCGGTCTGTACAAGGAAGAAACATGCGACACAACTCAAGAAAAGCTCAAATCAATATATTATAGGATACACTTGACGGGAATATATTTGAAGCCAAATGTGAAAGACACACTTATTAGGACTTACAAACGTTATCGTACACGATGCATCTGTGTGCACTAAGAAAACCTTGGGATTAAACCCAATTTTCAGATCTTTAAATGCTGCAAGGAAGCATTCACATTAGTTAATGGGTTGGAGAATTGCGCAGTTGTTTCTCTGTACTTTGGAGGGTTTTCTTCAGACAAGAGCTCTTTTATCGGTCCATATAAACGCGACGATGTAGGAGGATGCACAAAGAAAGCCGCGACTGAGATGCGCGGCTCTTTAACTATGTTAGCCAAAACCTTATGCTCCGCACTTACAAACTTGTCATTGGTTATAAGCTGCAAAAGATAAATAAAATTTTATTTTTAGTTAATTGGTTTGTAGAGACTTGTTGATTCCATAAACAAGAACTTGCCTGTAGAAGATCTCCAACGTTAACGATAAGAGATCCTGGAGTAGGAGGAACAGGGACCCAACCTCCATCATGTTGGACTTCGAGTCCTCCAATGTGGTCTTCAAGAAGAATAGAGATGAAAGTTCTGTCTGTGTGCTTCCTGGGGGCGAGTGTTGGGTCAGGACAGTATGGGTAGCAAAGGCAAAGCAGCAATAAACCTTTTGCGCAATCCATATCTTTGAGGTGATTAGGATTCAGCCCTAAAGCTTCTGATGAGAGCTCTAAGATTAACTCTGCTAACTTCTTCACTTGCTTCGAGTACTCCAACATGATTTCCCTAAAATCCAAGAAAAGCTTGAATCTTGAGAATAAATTAGTCTAAGAAGTAAGAGAGATGGTAATTCGTACCCACAAATCTCTGGTAAGTCCTCAGCTTTTGGAACATCAGGAGCCATGAAACAACTTAAGGTCTCTCTCCAGCTAGCAGCAGCGTTTGTGTTAGCTTTGCCTCGTGTATAGAAGGCTTTCCTCACTTCTGGATCTTGCTCGTGAAACCCACGAATCCCAGCTTCCATCTTCTCCATGGTATCGAGTGGAACCCCATGGTTGATCGCCCTGAAAAACCCAAACTTCTCCATGGCGTGCTTGACCTTGGCAATCACACTCTCCCGGGTGGCCGTTGATTCGAACACGCCTCCTTCAAGATCGATTGTTGGGATCGTCACCGGTGAGGAGGGTTTAGGGTTTGATGATACCGAGGCTTCCGGGATTTGTGAGATTCCAGAGTCAACGACACCGGTCTTCATCTGGTCCAAGGCTTTGACCTCACTGGTTCGGTCGAATGTTGCCGTTACTGTGTCCTTCGACTCCATCTTCTTTCTTCTTTCTTCTTTCTTTGTGTGTGGGTCTACTAGAAACAGAGCAAGGAGAGGAGAAACTTGTGCTCTGGTTTCAATCAGAGTATGTCTATATAATAAATAAAAGGAACTATGAGCCACACGAAATGAAAACAATGGGGCCCACAGCCACATTTTAACTTCACGTTTTATTTGGTCCCTTCCATCTACCTACCTGCGGGTTTTTTGTAATAAAATATATATAGTGTTTGAGTAGCTTTTTTTTGAACAACAGTGTTTGAGTAGCTAGAACCTAAAGGATGCAAAACGTTTTATTTTGGTTCCATCTACCTACCTGGTTTGAACCAGGCGTCGTTGTTTCCTTCTCTCTGTCATTCTTTTTCTTCCTTTGATTTTCCATTCTCTTAAACCAAAAAGAGCAGTAATAAACTACTATAAAACTTGTATTTTTATCCACATAATTGAAATATATACTTATTGAGTGTGTCAAGGACTCAAGATAATATATATCTGAATGCATTCCCGTTATAGAGCGAGTAATTGGGACCCAAAATGGGATGAAAAAACAAAATGGGATGAAAAATAGACGGGATGAAGCCATAATAAGATGAAGAAAAATATGAATAACAAAAAAAAATGACCAATATGAGGAAGAAAGAATCATTTGTTTGACATTCATGTTTTTCTTTGAAGTATTTGAGTTGTGTCCCTTCCATTTCTCGCTATGTTTAATTTGTCCAACATATTAAGAAATTTTATTACAAATTACAAATTACAAATTACAATTTCTTTTCTTTTTTAAACCGTGGAAGTTCTGGACTTTTGCCCCATAATCTCTCCCGTACCCGGACTCAATCTTTCTATATTTCAATTTACGGACTTTTGCCCAATAATCTCTCATAGTCTCATACACCCGGACTCAGTCTTTTCTATATATATATATATATTTTTTTTTTTTTTTTTTNTATATTTCAATTTAAAGAATATACATCCGTCCCAAAAGAGGGTTTTATTTTATACCTCCATCCCTAAATTACAAATTTTTACGTATTGATTATTCATCATTTGCGTTTTATATTAACACAAACACCAAAGTTACCAAACACAACACCAAAGTTACCAAACAGAAATCATTTTAAATAAGAAGAGATTGTTCAATATGACTAATTGACCTTAGTTTAAAAATCCGTACCGAGGTAAATCTCTCCGATAAAAATCCATAGCCGCTGCCAATTTTCCGGCCAAGCTGGAACTTACTCCCGATACGAGGTTCCATCGAGAATCAGCACCGACGACTGTGGAAAACCCTTCAGTTCGCGAAAAACGCGGAGCAAATAGAGTTTTCACGGAGAAGAAGAGGCGAATTCGACTAGTTTGCTGGAGAAATTGCAAGAGTGATTAGGTGAGGAATTTAGAGAGATTAAAGGGAGTTGAGAGGAAAATACAAAGACAAAGAGGAAGATGAAGAAAACCTCCGCGTGTCGCTTTCCTACTGGTCTTTCTCTTCCTTCCTTTTTCTTTTCTTTCATTCGAAGTCTCAAAAAACCGATTTTTTCTTATTATTTTTTTGTTCATTATTTCATTAATTCTCTTTCTCGCAGTGTGTCTTGCTCGAGCATCGAACTTGTTACGCGTTGCACTGCAAATATAATGTTTTTCTCTGTTTAAAAAAATGTTCCTCTAATCTATGATTCTATACTATAGAAAATTGGCACATCTTTCACATACTTTTACGTATGTTTACATATGAATTTCACATATTTCTTCCTATATTCGATTGATTTTACAGGCTTTTCAAATTCAAATATCTTGCCAAGATAATTAATTGTAAAACAAAGATACTGTATTTGAGTCATTAATTAAATTAAATACAAAATCAGTCTCTTTTTTTTGGGCTCCGACAAAACACAAATCAGTTTGGGCCTTGGGTGGCATTAAACGCACAAGGACCAAACACGGCTTTAAGTTTTTCAGTTTAATCAAATTACGGAAACAAATATTAAGAAGAAGGGGAAAAAAAGATATTGCCGCTTAGGTCTTATATAAAGTGACCAGTTATATTTTACACGAAAGTCTTTTTTTCTCTCTTACTATCCCCAAAATCTAGGGTTTTAAGGTTTCTTATCTTCCTCTTCCTCCGTCAGATTCTTTTCTTGCGAAGATGAGCAACGACAAGGACAACTTGAACATGAGCGATCTCACCGCCGGTATAATTCTATCGTATTACTCTTTAACGAAGCCTGATTCTGCTGTCTTTTTCTTCTAGATTGATTGAAAAAGCTTTCTCTTTTGTGTTTGCTGTGCAGCTCTTAACGAGGAGAATCGAGCAGGGCTTGTTAATGCTCTTAAGGTGAGTTTTAACAGACGATTTGGGTTTTTATTGCTGTTCTTAAGAAATTGTTTTCACTCTCTGGGTCTTAAAGTACTTTAGAACTGATTTGATTAAAATAGACTTCGGTTTCTTTTATCCTTCTATGGTTTTGAGGATTGTCTCTGCAATTTAATTTGATTGTTATTTTTCCTTTGGAAAATTGTATAACCTTTAGTAGCGGATGGTTCTTGATTTATCAAGAATGATTTTAGAGCAATGAAATTTTGGTTTGAGAGTTGTCATTGCATCTTAATTTGATTGTGAGTTTGTGTGTTTGTGCAGAACAAGTTGCAGAATTTGGCCGGACAACACTCAGATGTCCTCGAAAACTTGACTCCGACAGTCAGGAAGCGTGTCGAAGTTCTAAGAGAGATCCAAGTGAGTGGAATTTCCATCTAGATGTGGTTTGAATCAGTCGGCTGCTTTGTCTGAGTAGACTCATCTGATTTCTTATTCATTTTACTTTGCAGAACCAATACGATGAAATGGAAGAGAAATTCTTCGAGGAAAGGGCAGCTCTGGAAGCTAAATACCAAAAGTTATATCAGCCTTTATATACCAAGGTTCGAAAATTGTCTTGGCTTATCAAAATTCTTTAAGCGTCCTATACACATGAAACCTCCACTAATACTGCTTTCCTAATGTCTTAATCTCATTCAGCGATACGAGATTGTGAACGGTGTGGTGGAAGTTGAAGGTGCACCGGAAGAAGTCAAAGCAGAACAAGGAGATGACAAAGCTGTTGAAGGTGTGTTGTCAATTACTTACCACTAAACTCTGGTTTTGTTTTTGTTTTTAGTTTCCCATCACAGTGATAAATCATGTTTCAAATGATGTGACAATCTGTTTGTTTTTGCAGAGAAAGGAGTGCCTGAGTTCTGGCTTATTGCATTGAAGAACAACGAAATTACCGCTGAGGAGGTTCGTTATATTACGACACTCTCTTTTGTTTTTGGTCTGAAAAGGCGGTTCTCTTTAATTTAATCTCTCCTTTTTTTGTCCATGATTGTAGATAACCGAGAGAGATGAAGGTGCTCTCAGGTATCTTAAAGATATCAAGTGGAATAGAGTTGAAGAGCCAAAAGGATTCAAGCTCGAGTTTCTGTTTGATCAGAACCCTTACTTCAAGAACACTGTCTTGTCCAAGACATATCACATGATTGATGAAGATGAGCCTATCCTCGAGAAGGCCATTGGGTATATATAATCTTTTACTGTTTATTGTTTCTTAAGACGAGAAGCCTTATTGTTCCTCAACTATTGTTCAGGACGGAGATTGAGTGGTATCCTGGAAGATGCTTGACGCAGAAGATCCTAAAAAAGAAGCCAAAGAAGGGATCCAAAAACACAAAGCCGATCACTAAGACTGAAGACTGCGAGAGTTTCTTCAACTTTTTCAGTCCACCCCAAGTTCCTGACGACGACGAGGATCTTGACGATGACATGGTATGGCCATCCCCAAAAGTAGTTTAATTTCTGATTTTGTGCCTTTAACGTTAATCTTGTCATCTCTTCTTGCATAGGCTGATGAACTCCAGGGACAAATGGAGCAGGACTATGATATCGGGTCTGTACCTTTCTATTTCATCTTCAATTCTCTTTGCTTTTTCTTAATTCAGTTTCATTATAGGGTCTGAATCTCTTGTCCACTGCTTGATCTGTAGATCAACCATTAAAGAGAAAATCATCTCGCATGCTGTGTCATGGTTCACTGGAGAAGCTGTCGATCCAGATGACCTTGAGATGGAAGATGACGAGGAGGAAGAGGAAGATGATGAGGAGGACGAGGAAGATGATGAAGAGGACGATGAGGAAGACGATGACGAGGAAGAAGAGCAAGGAAAGAAGAACAGAAAGAAGGTAGGTGACATTTGATTTGATTGGTTTACTTTCTGTTTCTTGTATAAAAGATTAAACCTCTGAAAATTTGAGAATTTTGTGTTTTTTTTCTTCTGTGAACAGAAGGCTGGAAGAAGTAGTCAAGTTGCGGAAGGTCAACAAGGTGAGAGGCCGCCGGAGTGTAAGCAGCAGTGAGGAGTCTTCTTCTCCGGCGAAAAAGAAGAGTCACGTCTTTGAGTGGGTGGTGGTTTTCTATAAAAAAAGAAATTGGTTATTTGGTTTGTTTTGGTTTTGGTTTTGGTTTGCGTCTGTTTTTTCGATTGTAATGTGTTCTCTGTGAACTGGTTTTTTCACCAAATATTATTATGTCGTTCTGGTCAAATTTTGACTCAGTTTAAAGCATCTTCGTGAAATGGTTTGGTTATTGAACATAACCGGTTTAAATCAATTGGTTTTAACTTTTAACTAGAAACCAACTCATTATGTTTAAACTTGGCCATATTATCTTATTTATCAGTTCCTAATCATTATGTTGAAAGGCTGATCGAATTGTGATCTTGTAAGGAATGTTTGTTGGTTGATTCCTCAAAAGTCAGTAGAAATTGATAGGCGTCTAAACCGTAAATCTTCTGAAACCGGCCAATCTAATTTTTCGGTTTATATAATGAACCAACCAATGAGCCGGTTGATACGTCGGTTTGTGCTTCCCTTTGAAAACACTTGGACAAAACCTCCGTGGGGACTTGTGTGTTGTGTCTTTGACAGGAGGGAAACGAAAACCTAAAACCCTAAAAAAACTCTTCATTTATCCAGTTTTTCTCTGCGTTTCTCTTCTTCTCCAGTTCGAAATCTTGTTCGTATGATTCTGTCTTCTGGGTAGTTCGAAAATTCTCCATTTTTTTTTGTTTACTCTGTTGAGAAGTGCAGATAGAAGCTGCCCTTCCATGGCGAGGATAATCCGAAACTTTTCTTCACTGAGACAGTCTCTGTTCTCTTCAGAGGTATGTATATTGTTTCCAATTTGGCTACTGCGAGAAACAAAACACTCTGATTAAAGTAAAAGAAAAAAATCCCAAATGCTGTCAAATCCGCTTTTTTTGCTTGATTTCGCTCCCTTACTGGTTTTCGTTTTGCAGGTACTGAGTAGAAGTGTATTTGGCACATCGTTTCAGCTACGAGGCTTTGCTGCCAAAGGTTAATTAAAGCTTTCACCTTTATGTCTATTGAACAAATTTTACTGAAATTTGGTTTATGATATTGATAAAGCCTTGTCTTTTCCCTTTTCTCTGATTGCTTGGCTCATTGTCATTGTCATTCTTTCAGTCAAGGTTTTTGCCATTAACTCTGCAATTTCTTCTCTTGTGAAGCTAAAAAGAAGTCCAAGTCAGATGGAAATGGATCATCTGAGGAAGGCATGTCGAAAAAGGAGATTGCTCTTCAGCAAGCACTTGATCAGATAACGAGCTCATTTGGCAAAGGGTCGATCATGTGGCTCGGTCGTGCTGTTTCTCCTCGAGATGTTCCTGTTTTCTCTACCGGATCTTTTGCACTCGATGTAGCTTTGGGAGTCGGTGGCTTTCCTAAGGTATAATTTAGATCCTTGAGGTCTCTCTGAAGAGTCCTTTGTAGCTTCTTACTCTTCTGTTTATTGTAAATTGGATAGGGACGTGTTGTGGAGATATACGGTCCTGAAGCATCCGGGAAAACAACACTTGCTCTTCATGTTATTGCAGAAGCACAAAAGCAAGGAGGTTAGTTACTTGATTCTTCGGCTATGTTCTTTACACAAACCATTTTTGTATTCTGAACGATGTTCTTTTGGATGCAGCAACATGTGTCTTTGTAGATGCTGAGCATGCTCTTGATTCGTCACTTGCTAAGGCAATCGGTGTAAATACAGAGAATCTGCTTCTGTCACAGCCTGATTGTGGCGAGCAGGCTCTTAGTCTTGTGGACACTTTAATCCGAAGTGGTTCCGTTGATGTTATTGTTGTTGATAGTGTAAGTCAAGCGATTCATATGGATCGATGATTTTGGTCCGCGGCTCTATATGTCTCTCCTCACATGTTTCATGTGTTTACAGGTGGCTGCTCTTGTGCCTAAAGGAGAACTTGAGGGAGAGATGGGTGATGCTCATATGGCTATGCAAGCCAGGTTGATGAGCCAGGCTTTGCGTAAATTGAGCCACTCTTTATCGTTATCGCAAACGCTTCTCATCTTTATAAATCAGGTAGGTATACAAGAACTTTGTTAGTTGAAGTTAAGTTTCCTGCTATATTTCATTTGCCAATGTTTGTTTTTATGTTTCAGGTGAGAGCAAAACTATCTACATTTGGAGGATTTGGTGGTCCTACAGAAGTTACATGTGGTGGAAATGCCTTGAAGTTTTATGCTTCTATGCGTCTGAATATTAAGCGAATCGGACTTGTCAAGAAAGGAGAAGAGGTTAGTATCCAAAACCTGATCACAGATTTTGAGTTTCAAGCTCTTACCTTCACTAAATTCGGCTTCTTCAATTCTTCTTATCACCTGCTTATGTTTGTGAGACTTTTCTGTTGCCTCCTTAAGTTGTGATAAATAGTAATTCTTGATGTTGACTACGAATCCCTAATATAAACTGCAGTAGCTTCTGTTTCAAGCTCTTACATTTACTATATTAGGCCTTTTGTTTCCTTCTGTTTTATGTTTGTGATGTGTATTTAGTTGATCAATTAAAACTTTTCTGTTGCCCTCCTTGTTGAGAATGAGTAAGAATAGCGTGTTAGAGAATCTGAGATCGTATGCTTGTGCAGACAACGGGAAGTCAAATCCGTGTGAAGATAGTGAAGAACAAACTGGCACCACCCTTCAGAACAGCAGATTTTGAGCTTGAGTTTGGGAAAGGAATCTGCAAGGTCACTGAGATAATCGACCTGAGCATAACGCACAAGTTCATTGCCAAAAACGGAACGTTCTACAATCTAAACGGGACGAACCACCGTGGAAAAGAAGCTTTGAAGAAGTTTCTGAGACACAACGAACCGGTTCAAGAAGAGCTCATGAACAAGCTCAAAAACAAGCTCATCGCCGATGAAGCTGCAGATAAGGAATCTGAATCNGCTCAAAAACAAGCTCATCGCCGATGAAGCTGCAGATAAGGAATCTGAATCTGAGGAAGAAGAAGATTCAGTGAGCGTTGTGGTTTCATCCGAGAACACAGATGATGAAGCACCACCACCAGCTCTAGTTGTTGCTGCTGCAGTGGTTGAAGCATGATCAGAAGAAACCTCCTGGTGTAGTATAATACTCTTCTTTTTGGTTTAGAGTCTGTTGGTTTAATGCGGTTTGGATTCGGTTTACCTCTCTCCTCAGTCCTCATGTTGTAATTTAGGTGTGAGTTAATCACATTTTAACATATAACCGTTTGCTGTGAGTGAGAAAATTTTTGTAGTTTTAAGGGGAACTAGAGGTATGTAGCGCTACGCGCGGGTTATTTTATCAAACTTTGCTATAATTTCAGTATAACTTTTTCAATTCTAATTTCTATTTCAAATACTATATTTGACTTACAATATATGATGTGAATTAGAAATCTTTAAAATTATAATATGTCGGAAAAGCATATTGTAGTTTAATGTAAGAGTAAAAAAAGTTGAAATAGAAGAAAACAGAGTTAACCAAGAAAATGAAATTCGTAAATATAAATAATTTGTTGCTCAAAACGTTTTTTTTGTGATAATTTGATATTTTTATCTTTTTTAATCGAGAACAATTTTACAGGTACTTGATAAGATAATCAACTCACGCATATGATTGTTCTATTTAACCTTTGTTTTCCTTTTATTTTAATTTTGTTCTTGTAATGTTTTTTCATAAGAGGAGGTTTTCTTTACCTGTCAGTGTCCGTATATACGTGAAGAACATTAAACTTGGGCATCTTCTTATCAGAATACACCTCAAACAATATATTACATGCATCAATACTGTTGGAGAACTGTGTTCAGCCCTCAAGTATTTGTATATTTAGTAAGAAGACTTGATCAACCTCTTAAACACATGATTTGTCAAAAAAGGACAACCTAATATTTATATTGCTTACATCAATCATTCTGATAACGTTTTAGTCATCCGTCTAGCTTAAAATTGCCATTTTTCACTACCGTGAATTTGTTTTTTTGTTTTTTGGTTTTAATGAATTAGTTTTACTTCTACCTTTTACAGTTTAGACATCTATCCACCGCTTTCCTTTCACGAAAACTACAAACTTTTGTTGTTGAGCCAATGGCTTACTTTTCCAACATCCATCATCACAGCTTCTTGTAGCTCCACCGTGCTTGGACTTTACATTTTCTTTTTCTTTTTCTTTTTCTTTTTTGTATAATAATGAATTTAATTGGCCAAGATATCTTTATTGACATTGTAGACATCAAAATATGTCAAGAAACAATTTAATGTAATTTTTTGTGCCTACCATCTCCATCTCCTCCACCTGTTAAAAACAAAGATAGGGAAAACATAATTGAGTTTTACCCCCAAAAAATAGCAGGCCAAGAAATAAAGTAGGTTTGCATGTTTACATGTTAAAAACAGAAATTCAGAGAAACAGTATGATTACTTGCGGTTTACACTTGACAGCATCCTCATCAGAGCCATCACTCCCTTGGCTTTCACCGCATCCTTCCTAACGCCAGAACCAATCACCTACAACCTAATAGTATATAGAAGATAGCGTGAGAAACAATACAGATTTTGAAACAATATTAGATAATTGCAGTGGTTATTTTGGCATGGCTGGAGATTGAGGAAATGTGGAAAACAGACTGAAAAAGCTGAATCTCCTGGCCTTAAGAATTAAAGATATAGGTAGATGTCTAAACTTAAAATGCAATCTTACTTTTCTTTTCTAGTAATCATCACACATTCACAAGACGGCTTAAAAGTTAAAACTCACCTGTCTTTTTGGGTTGAACCTCACCTTTCTTTTTGGTCTTATAGCTGCTTTGTTAGAGGTATCTCAATTTGACTTTGGAANAATTTGCTTTTGGAAAAAAAAAAAAAAAAAAAAAAAAAAAAGGTAGAGAATCTTTTTAGAAGAATATATATATGTACATATATCATCTCTTCCAACTCGAGAGATACAAAAATGGGAGACATATTGTTGGACCTAATTTTAGCGGTCCTGTAATTTAGAAATTCATTTTAAAACAGCTAACTAAGGAGTAGCAATGTAGGGATACATGTTTAAAATATCAGAATTCTGAGTAGACTACACAAACAAATTTGAGAGGACTTTACGTCTTCACTCGTGATAGAATAAGTGATAACATGTTTTGGAGAGAAAGTACAAACCTTTCTGCATATAGGTTTAAAGTAAAACTTCTTCCTGTTTTTTTTTCTCAAAGTTATTAATACTCCGATGCATAAGATTGAACTGAAGAGCAGTGGCACTCAAAGAAAGAAGCTGAAGTTGCTGAGGTGGACACCTCTTAGAGGCCCCAAAATCCTCCTTTAATTAGTATATATGATAATGTGTTAATGTCAGGTAATTCTTCCTCAGTTATCTCTTCGTTTCGGTTTTGATATGGTCTGAATAAGTGCCTGAACAGAGTTGTTTTTACCTTTAGGGGATGCATATACCGGTTGGTTATTTGGCTTTCTATTCAGCACTTGGAGGTGTTTCTCCTTCAGCGGTTGGTTACCGGTTTCTTAAAAGTTTTTTTAAAATATTTAATAAGTCACGAATTTGAGACTAAGTTTATTTTTTCTTGCAGTGTTTACATGTCACCATTGATGTGGGAACAAACTATGATAAACTGTTGAATGATGAACCAGTCTTGGCTTGAGCGGATGAAGAAATACAGAACTAGATGATTAGCTCGCTCAACCAATTAGTAAATTTTTCATAGTCAAGAAGTTTAGGTAAGAAACATCGTAGTTATAAATAATTAAGTTTGCTTATGTATTGTTTGACTTTCAATATTTTGGTAACAATCAGAAGTAGATAACTAAAAGATAGTCTTTAACTGAGCATGGGTTTGGTGGTGGGAGCGTTCTGGTTTAGAGGTTCAGCTTTAGTACTTTTAGTTCATTGGCTTCTCTCCTTCGATTCTCAATGTCGTTGTGTTTGTTAGGTAGTTCCTTCGAGTTATTTCAATGGTTCAGTTATGTGTTGGTTCCACGGATATCTATGTCTTCGGCTAGCTTATGTATCTGGAGAATCCAGAGAGTTGTTTTGACCTCTACTAGATGACCAAAAAGAAAAAACACAGCAACGAAAACAATAATTGAGTGTCTTTTGGATTTGAATTTATATAAGTTGTAGTTAAACATTTTATTAGAAGCAATAGTAAGAAACTTTTAATTAGAGGTGCCTTTACTTGGTCTTACTCATCCAGATCATGAATTATAAAAGCACATCACACTTGATAAACTTCAAATGTTTTTCCTACGTCGGATCTGCTTGGAACGTTGTTGTTATAGATTAGTAACAAACTAATTTATAATTCAGAACTTCAGATTGAGCAAACATTCACTCGAACAAATAAGGGTACGAACCTACATATGTGTGATATGATCTGAATGTTATGCTTATTTGTCTCTGAAAAACTATGGACCAAATGGACATTATGATCACTTAGCTTCAACTGACTAATGCTATAGTGGAGAAATAATCTGAAAGAGGTGATGCTTTCGTGGATTAAATCGAGGCTAGATTTTGTTCAACCATTTTTCCTAAAATGCTAAAGCCAACTTCTCCTTCGCTACGAGAGCTACGATGCTAAAGCCATTAATTTTTTCGGAGTAAGGCAAATCAGGTAGTATTTCATATCTTCTAAATTTCATGGTTTTATGAAATCATTCAAGTTTTAAAACAAAATCTGCTTTCATAAACCATAATTTACTCTGTTTCTTATTGTATTTTCCAATGTTCTTTTATTTATTTTTCCTTTAACCATATCTAATAAAAAATAAATTACAACTAATTCCATACTTTTCATTCTTTTATATTAGTGCCCCATACAAATATTTCTTCTGGGTCCGCCCCTGCATCCGTCCAAAATAACTCATCAGAACCGATCCCTCTTGATTTGACAATCGAGATACTCAAAAGACTGCCACCGGAAAAAATCCTCACACTGAGATGCGTATCGAAGCAATGGTATTCAATCATAAGAAGCCGACCATTCACCAACTCATTCATGTCAATGTCTATGTCCCGACCTCGTCTCCTTTTTGCTTTCAATATCGCTCATGATGGCGACAAAACAAACGTGATCTTTTATTCTTCACCTCATCCTCCTCAAGCAACAAAAGATTTTCCTTCATCATCATCATCATTAGTGGTAGCCAAAAAGGCCATGGTGTTGATCAAGAGCATATATCTTTATAGTTTCAATCATATAACAAATGTGCATGGCTTAGTCTCTTATGGCTCAACGCTTAAAAGAGTTTTTTATTTGTAACCCAACCACTAGACAAGTCATAAAGTTGCCCAATGACCAAAGATTCACTCCTGAAGATGAGTTTCACAGTCATGTGTATTTGGGATATGACCCCCAACTGATGATCTTTATAAAGTATTGTTAGTGCCTTGGGATTCAAGTCGCCAACATAGTGTTTTAACGCTGGGAGAAAAAAAATGGCGCTGCGTCGAGAGAAGTTATAGCACTACTAGTTGTGAATCCAATTTAATCAAGCATAGAGGAATATGCATCAACGGGATTTTGTATTATGGAGCTTCGACAGAAGAATGGGAATTTTCTATGATAGTGAGTTTTGATGTTAGGTCTGAGAAACTATCTTATGGTCAAGCACCTATAACCATAAATTTAGACTCTTATAACCAGGACTCTCTACAAAATTATCTAGGTAAGTTAGCGGTTTTTAATTTCACTGGACAAGAGCTCCATATATGGGTTTTAAAGGATGTCAAGAAGCAAGAATGGTCAGTTAAGACTTATGTTTCGCTTTTGTTTGGTAAAATCACGACTAGACCGGTCACAATGAGGTTCGTTGGCACCACTAATGATGGGGAGATCGTTATTGCACCCATCATGCTGTCCAAAGATGAAGCTTTCGATGTTATCTTTTACAATTTGGAAAAAGAGACTAAGACAAGTGTTGGATTTGTAGGATTTGAGGGATTTGAAGGACTAGCAAGTTATGATAGGTTAACGATTCGTAGAATCCTTGTCTCAATTTCTAATCATGTGCTATAATAATAAAATTTATTTATTGAGTCTCGAATTTTGTAAATAATAATATAATATAATGAGAAAACCCTAATTTTAAGAAGGGAGGAAAATTGTGTTTGTTTTACCGGTGTGGAAAGAAAAGAGAAAGCTCTTTTTGCAGAATTTGAGTTCTGTGGTTAAACAAAATGAGGGGAATAAAATAGAAAGCAATATATTGCAATTGCAATACATATTTTATTACTATTCAATAAGAATTCCTTACAAGAACATAAGAATAAGATAGAAAGCTGCACTAATCTGGGAGTATCTTTACTTATACTCTAGAGTATCTTTACTTATACTCTGCTAAAACATATCTTTACTCTGGATTTTTCTCCACTTATACTCTAATTTGGGAGTATCTTTCCCATGTGTGAAATAAATTCCATCTTCTCTAGCATCCCAAAAATTATTTTTACCATAATGAACAATGACACCACCACCTTCATATGCCCTAAATGTTGCATAAAACTCGTAGTTAGATCCCTGCCATAGTTCACAATCGAATTTGGTCTTCAAAACACTTTCCTTAAAACTTAACTCGTAGGTTTGTCCAGGACTCAAGTAGTGGAGACCAAAATCGTCTTGGTCCGACACACAACTAATCCTCAGTATATTCTTCGGACGAAGAGAATTTTTGAAATTCACGGAGTCTTTCTCCCATATCGCGTTACTCAATCCAGTGCATATTAAAATTATAAACAAAAAGAAAGAAAGAAATTTCATCTTTATGTGTGTGCTTTTAAGCTCTAAGGTTGATTTTTTCTAAGATAAAAGGTTTTTCAATTTATTGGAATGTGTTTGACAAGGTCATATTCATACATTCCTTTGTTCTCATGATTTGCATATCTTATTAAGGCGTAATGCTTTTAAAACAAAATCTTCTTTTCATGTCAAGTGTTGAAAACAATTGGTCAACGTACGTTCACCATTACCGTTTATGAATGCATTACTGACATTTCTTCCTAACATTAAAGGCAAATTTCTTTAGACAAGATTTGTAAATTCAATTCAGTAATTAATAGCTTTAATTTCGCAATAAATCGACAAGGGGATAATTGTGCACTCGAAAATCATGATTGAAGATACTCCATTACTCCTAGATCTTCTGATTTTCGCCAATATCAAAAAAGTTAATTTGCTTCAACCAAGTAATTGCTATATTTTCTAATTGGAATATTATCCCTAATATATTAAAAGAGAAAACACTATCAAAATCACCTTAATTAATGTGTTATTAACAAGAATGTCATTGCTTAGGTGTCATTATATGGTTCACTCTCAAAAAATTTCACACTTAAGGCATTATTTACTATAGTATTTACAAAATATGTCATAAAAATGAATTTGTATTATTTAATCCCTATAATATTAAAAANTATTTTAAATGTAAGATTTACTTTATGTATTATTAACAAAAATGTCATACTTATGTGTTATCACCAAAATGCTTCTCATGATAATTTACTAGAAATATTACACAATATGCCATTGACATTAATTTTGTAAGAGAATGGTTTATATCAATATTTGTACATAATTCAGCATTTAATTATGAAGAGATTATATTCTTTCTATTTCTTA